>JASSUY010029123.1:23866-38245 GCA_032466535.1 Forpus xanthops
CCTTCCCTTCCCTTCCCTTCCCTTCCCTTCCCTTCCCTTCCCTTCCCTTCCCTTCCCTTCCCTTCCCTTCCCTTCTTCCTTTCTCATAATTTCTTTTCCTTTCCCTTCCCTTCTTCCTTTCTCATAATATCTTTTCCTTTCCCTTCCTTCTTTTCTCTTCTTTTCCTTTATTTCTTTTTCTTTCCTTTTTCTTTCCTACTGAAAACCAAACCATCTTCCCCTCAGCCACATACCTCTTCCTCCTTCCTGCTGGCATTCCAAGACATTCCTGGCAGTCCAAAGCAGCACTGCCCCAATACTGAAGCATGCAGGGTGAAGCCAGCAACAGTCTTCATCCCTCTGTGATCAATGCAACCCCTCAAAGCAAAGGGGCTAAAAATTGCTCTGGGGCTGCAATCGCTCCCCTGTTAAAACCCCATCCTTGGGGTAATTCCAAGCCTTTGCTCCTAATTGGCTCTGGAAATGGCAGTGGGCACCTGCCACTGAACCGCCAGTTCCTAAGTCCCAGTAATTTCTCCCGCTGCCTGGAATTTGCCTTTCATATCCCTTGGCTGAGCCCTGGCAGGGCTGCCCAAAGTATGAAATTATTTCCTCCCCTCCTGTTCTCTGCTCCAGCCTCAGCGAACCTGGCATTAAACCGGGATCAGAACAGATTAAACTATAATATGCTGTGGTATTAGCGGCTGCAAATGAAGACTTAGCCAAGGGGTTTAACCCATTCGCCTGACTCAGTCTCAGAAAAGACCAGTGGAAAGTGATTCAGAATCATCTTTTGAAGCATCTTTGAGAGATAAAATGGTGGAGAAATTCCCATTGCTCTGGAATAACTGGGGAAGAACATGTCTGGAGAAGCATTTTGTATTTCTCCTATGAAATACTCCATAAATACGATTTTTTATTTTATTTTATTTTGATTTCGCACAGCTGGAGAAGCTTATTAAGGGTTGCGCTAACTCATGGTCTTCATTCCTTTTTCTTCTGTGTACTTTAGTGTTGTATGTTTATTTGCATTTTGTAGAATCATAGAATTATGGCATGGCTTGTGTTGGATGGGATCTAAAAGCTCATCCAGTTCCAACCCTGCCACTGGCAGGGACACCTTCCACTAGAGCAGGTTGCTCCAAGCCCCATCCAGTCTGGCCTTGAACACTGCCAGGAATGGAGCAGCCACAGCTTCTCTGAGTATCCTGTACCAGTTCCTCAGCACTCTCATAGTAAAGAACTTCTTCCTTATATCTAACTTGAGCTTCCCCTGTTTCAATTTGAACCCATCACCCCTTGTCCTACCACTGCAGTCCCTGATGAAGAGTCCGTCCCCAGCATCCTTGTAGCCCCGTTCAGACACTGGAGCTGCACTGAGGTCTCCACGCAGCTTCTCTTCTCCAGGCTGAACAGCCCCAATGTTCTCAGCCTGTCTCCATACAGGCGGTGCCTCTGGTCATCCTCATTGCCTCCTCTGGACTTGCTTCAATAGCTCCACGCCCTTCTGATGCTGAGGACACTAGAATTGCACACAGTGCTGCAAGTGAGGTCTCACCAAAGCAGAGGGGTAGAGTCACCTCCTTCGTCCTGCTGATCAGGAAGTGATCCTGAATCCATTAAGCATCATCATTAGAGCAAATGGTGTTTTTTCAAGGACTGTAAGCTGGGTTTCTAATAATTAGAGCTAATTGTGGATTCACAAGGAGAATTACAAATCTTTGTTTTGTAACTGTAATCTTGTGGTAAGACAGAAGTGGGATTTGGCCCATCTTCTTGGAGAGACATGGATGTTCTCGACAGAGATACAATGGGACCTCTTAGTGGAGGAACAACCCATAGCAGGATCAGTCCATAGGATATAGAAATACCAGCTCATCCCCATCCAGCATATCCAACCATTTTGAGGTAAAAATATTACCATCAATGATCAAGTGCTATTTCCAAAAAATACAAGGCTACCAGGACAGCAGATGGCTCCAAGGAAGCCATCCCAAAGGCAAACCATTTTACCCATGGAAAACCATTTTGGAAATGCCAGCTTTGGTGCAATGAAGGAGAGCGCCAAGATGTAAGAGCGGTCATTTCCTGGTGGAGAAGATGGTGAATTTTGCAGTATTTTAAGCTTTGTATTGCTGTTGGAAAAGGTCAAGATAGAGAAATTCTTTCATCGGCTTGGGAGTGTGGTTTGAACCACTGGGCTCTTGCAGGAGGGAATGGATAGGTGGTGTGGGGTAAAAATGGACATGGGACCTAAACCGGTTTGCATTATGGGGGGTTCTCCTTTGTCCTCTGCAGGCATCCACTGTTCCCACTGCTGACTCTGCTCTTTGAGAAGTGTGAGCAGGCGACGCAGGGCTCCGAGTGCATCACCTCGGCCAGCTTCGACGTCGACATTGAGAACTTCGTCCACCAGCAGGAGCAGGAGCACAAGCCCTTCTTCAGTGATGATCCTGAGCTGGACAACCTGGTAGAGGCAGCTGGGGCTTGGCAGATGGTTTTTGGGGGTCAGGGAGAAGGTAGGGGTGAAGTTGAAGATCTACCACCTTGGGCAGTGTCTTTGGGCTCCATTTGCAGTGTTGATGATCTTGTAGTGTTCTCTATAGACCTTGTGAGACCTTCTCCAGGACCTTCTCTGAGAACTTTTCTGTAAGATCCCCTATGAGAACAAAATCCTGCCCTGTGGCTAGTTTTCCCACACAAATACCAAGTGCTCAGTGTGCTTTCTGGAAACAGCTGTGATAGGTGGCTGGTTTGTGTCTAAAGATCTGCAATCTCTGCGTCATGTTCTTGTCTGGGACCATCTTGTTTCAAGTGTAATGGACAGCTCTTGTCCTAGAAACAAAGCAAAATAAGAGCTTTGTCTAAAAAGGATGATGCATATCAATGGTTTGGGACATTTTGAACTGGTTTTGGTGGCTTCCCTGTCATAGCAACACAAGTTTCATGCTGTGCCCATTGCTGCTGAAAAGTGCCTCAGAAGACTCTGCTTGGAATGGAGCTTTTCTCATGTGTGGATCTCAGGAAACATCCCCAAATGCCATTATTTTATCCAAGAAGCCTCTTCACATGGTCTCCAGGGCAAGCATGTGGGTAGACTGGTCCATGGCACCATGGTGGTGTACCCAGCAAGCACATTTTTAAGGTCAAAAGAGGTTGACCAGGTCTGATGATGCAAAGAGCAGAACACCTTCACTGAGGGTTTATGTGTCCCCTGGGCCATGTTTCAGGGGGATTTCCGTCCCAGAAAAGGAGCAAAATCAGGCAATTCCCACACAGCTTTTTCTACATATTGCAGATATCAAGAGTGTGATGGTGTCCTCTGACCTGTCATGAAGAGTGAAAGAACGAGCAATACTCATCCAAGAGGAAAATCTTCCTGCTTCTTTCCTAAAAGGACCAATAGACTGCTTCAAGTTGGATTTAAATCCCTCATGGTTTATGCCTGATTTCAGTTGTAGAAGAAATCTGTTACTACACGCAACATCTCCAGCAAATGTTCAGTGCAGGAGATGTGTCCACAGAGGTTATTTTCACTGTTTTTTTTTGGTGGTTTCTTAACAAGGCTCCCCACCAGTTATGTGGTTTTTGCATGTTTTGGAGCAACTCTTGCTGCCGAGGTGAAATTTGGCCATTGGCAGTTGCTCTGATCCCATGTGTGACTGTGCAGCATGGGATATATTCATATTCATTTATTTTCCTTATTTCTAGGACATGTTTCTGTGTATATATGCTATTCAATGCCCAGAATGTCTCCAGAAGCCATTCAGATCACTTGGTGTGGTTGCCCTCCATCAAGACAGAAGAGATGGTTAATGTGATGCTGAAGAAGGACCGTTCCTGTTGGCATGAAGTGCCAACTGGAGGGAATTTTGAGTGAAATACTCAAGGCTCAACGTTTCAATCCGCTCCTGAGCACACACTTCTTCCCTATTTGCATTGGTTTTTTTTCAGTTTTTTTGGTTTTTTTTGGGTGTGTTTTCCTTTTAATGCCACTGATTCCCCGGAAATCAGTGATGGCAAAGCAGGGATGAAAAGGCCAGCAGCATTAAGCTATCATTAGAATAAGAGTCATGTATTCCTCACCGCCGAGATGCACATAATTAGAAATTAGAAAAAGGTCAGATCTCACCATTATCAACTCAATCAGCTGCCGAGTGCCACACAGTCAATTAATTCAGCATCTGTATTTTTTACAACCCCGCGCACGTACGCCGTCGGACTGTAACTCTTTATCCGGACAGATATACGATGCAGCGGAGCAGGGACATAAAATGAGACCCTAAGCAAATGAGCTGAGATAATTGAGAGATTTATTTTTTACACATATATGTGTCAGGTCTTCTTGCCTTTGCCCTTGAATATTGACTTTCATGGCCATGGAGCCCTGGGAGGATGCGGAGACTTGGGCCATGACGCCTCCACCTTGTGCTTTGCTAGCACCAACTGCAGAGGAGATAAAAAAAGCAAGAGAAAGACACCAAAAAAGAGGATTTTTCCAACTACAACCCATCACGCCTGATGTTCACTCACTAAAATGTCACTTCCTGTGTCATGGAGCTGTCACCCAAGTTTGGCACTGGATTTTTCGGGATGTTTCCCACCCGTGGTGACTCGCAGTTTGTAAAGATGACCACTAAAATTTGCAAGTTAAAAACACCCTTTGAAATGCAAAGACGCTTTGTTCCATAAAACCACATTTATTGCCCCGGAGTGAATAGCTGAAATTTTATATATTATGCAAGATTTCAAACAGCGGCTGTAAAACTTAAGGTTTCAGCTCAGCAAGAGGAATGTTTTATGTGTAAATTTTTTAACGTTTATGGGGTATGTTTTAATGAGGCCCAGGCTTTGCACCAGCAACAGCTTACAGTGAAGTTGCAGCCCCATAATCTTGTTAGAAGAAGTGGCCTCCAGAGAATAACCAAATGCTTTTCAACATCCTTGAATGTCGGACTTTTTTTGGCCATGGGGACCAATTCCCATGAAGGCCACGGTAAATTTTGTGAATTTTTGCCTCTTGGGATATCAGAGGTGGAATTGATGTGAAGGGAAAAAGGAATGCAGAGGTGATGAAGGATGGGCTCTGGCATGGGGTTTTCACACAAATACTGATGTTTTGGCTCTTTTTTCGGTGTGTTTATAAAGAAATATTTAATTCTGCCATGGGATTGGTTCCAACTTAGATTTTAGGTGAGAATATTGATTTGATGTTTGTTTTTTTTCCCCTGTTCTTCAAGGTAAAAAATGGTTTTAACTGTGCCATTGTGTGCCCTTGTGTAGATGGTGAAGGCCATTCAGGTTCTGCGCATCCACCTCCTTGAGCTGGAGAAGGTCAATGAGTTGTGCAAGGACTTCTGCAACCGCTACATCACCTGCCTCAAAACAAAGATGCACAGTGACAACCTACTCAGGAACGACCTGGGGGGGCCCTACTCCCCCAACCCCTCCTCCCTCAGCCTCCACCCCCAGGTAACACCTTAAATATCACCTGTAATCGTCATCACTGCATGTTGGCCAATGGGCGACTTGGGCCAATGAGATTTGAGGGATGCTTTACAACTCTTGTAGCCTCCTGGAAATTCATTAAAACCCATCCCTAGTTGACAGAAGCAATAGAAAAAAGCCCCATGTCTTGCTCATATCATACAATAAATGATGTTGTGGAGATCTTTGTGTCATTGGAAAAGAAAGAGATGGGAACTTTTCCTAAACTTAGTTGCAGCAATGAAGTGTGTGTGGAGGGAAGAATTGCAGAAGCCATGCAAGCGCACAGGAAAATGGGCCATAAATTTACATTTTTCATGAAAAATTACTATTTATTGGGAGAAAGGACAGAAACACCATGATTTTCCCCACTACTTTCCCTTCCCCCATCCTTATTGAGAAATTTCAAGGCACCTCAACAGATTTTAGGGTCTCTTTTTGGCTTTGCTCTTCCTTATTTTGCCCTGGCACGTCTTGCAGTTTTCCTGAAGCATGGTCAATTTTCCCATCTTAACTGTTTTTTTGGCATAATTTGGGTTTTAGCTAGGAGAAGGAAACATTTGGTGCCTCAAGCACAGTGGGAGAGTACAAGCAGATGCCTAGGAATTGCAGAAATATCAGCTGAAATGTCCAAACCAAGCTGCACCTTGGTGCTTTTTAGGTCAAAATAAGGAATTATATTTGGAAAAAAGCCTGTTCCCCATAGGTTGGGGTTTTCATGTGCATTTGCAGTACAGGGAATAAATGTTGGCTGGTTGCATCCCAAAAAACTTCCCTGATGCAATACTGTATATCCCTTGTGGATTTCTCTCTCTCAGATACTCAATTTTTTGGAGGAGGGAATGAAAGCTGGGGTTGCACAATCCCACTAGAGATAACTGCAGCAACAGAAAATAACCCAGGCAACTCCTGAGGTTCTCCCAAAAAATGAGGTTGTGGTGCTGGCTTTTTAGGGCTTTTCTGGACATTTTTAGGGTGGTGGAAATGAAAAAACAAAAGTTGTTTTTAACAGGAGGGCTCCAAGTACTGCAGTTTAAAGCTTCCAATATGATGTTTGCAGCCCAGAACAGGGAAGGGAAAGCCCTCCAAAAAGTTTTATTTCTTATTTAGGTTTCCTGAAAGCACCAAGCCACTTAATCATTGATCTACTCCCCCCCCCCCCCCATTTTCTAATAATCTCTAGAAATGGACTTATTATCCCTTTGCCGCTTTATGGGCGCATTCCTTATGATCAAAATTAGCAAGACACTTGCATAAAAGAGAACAATAATTGCTCAACGAGCATCTCGCTTGTAATTTATTAGTTTCTATTATTGTGCATTGCCATGGCAACGGCTCGCATCCCGGGTGATGAGAGAGATGTTAGATAGGAGCCGACGAAGCTCCCGGTCCCAGCAAATGGAGATGCACGGTCTTTATCAGTAATTTTCATGGAAATAATAAGTGAGGGAGTTAATGAGATGGAAAAACCGTCCTGTGGCTATTGTGATTCCCCCCCCCCCATCTTTTTTCTTTCTAATTTTTAAAGTGTTGATCTAATTAGAATGCATCGGTCAGGAAAAGTAATGAGGATTTAGTGCCTCACAAAGAGGTGGGGATCCTATCAGAAAATTAGCACAAGTCTTTGGAAAATAAGAAGGCCCACGGAGAGGTACCAAGCACCTCTGATTCCTACAAACCTAGAGCTGCCGAATGTTTCCCTTCTGGGCAAGACTTGAAAGTTGGAGAAATTCAAGTGAGGATTTGGAAGCAGTTGTTAAATAAATGAGAGTGCACCCAGGAAAGACCCAACTGGAGAGGAAACGCTCACTCAGTGATGAAGGGATTTTCAGCAGGCAACGGGAGCTGAAATACTCTGATAGAGCAGAAGTAGCCACCATTTCATCTGCTTATTGGATGAGGACATAAGAAGGACATGGAGCTGTTGGAGCAGGTCCAGAAGAGGCCATGAGGATGATCAAGGGCTGGAGCACCTCTTGTATGAAGATAGGCTGAGAAAATTGGGGTTTTTCAGCTGCACTAGTCAATGGCAAGTGCCTGAGTGCTTCAGCTCATTGAGTATCCTTGAGTTTGCATGGAAAAAGATAAAACCCAAAAAGTTGGAAATAATCTATAACCATCTATTGAGTTTTTAAGGGCTGGGGATGATCCAGAGAGCTGAAGAATCATGGCACCAGTGGTTAAAAAATGGCAAGTGAGATGATTTTGCTAATGATTGTCCCATTCAGCTCATGCTGAGGGCAGGTAAAACAATGAACAGGCCACTAAGTTAAGATTTAAAGAAAAATAAATCTGAAAAATGTAAATATAATTCGTATCAATGACTGTGGTCTCTCAGAGAAAAGGTTTTCTCAGGGCATCGATCCTTTTGCGAGGAGATCCACCGGGCTGGTCATGGAAGCGAAACATTTCAATTTTTTGCAGTGTTTTACCAATGGACACCCTCCTTTAAAAATTCTGGATGCAAAATAGCAAGGATGTCAACTAAAACTGAGAAAACAACGTCTGGAGCTGTCAAAATGTCATCGCGGGAGAATCGCGGTTGGATTTCCCTGGTGTATCCCAAAAGGACGGTCCTTGGCTTGGTGGTATTTGTGCTTTCTAAGATGGAAAATGCAAGAATTTCTGGAAATGCAAGAAATCCTGGTGGGGTTGGAAAGATGAGGGAGCACCTAAATGGGTGTTTCCACTGTTGCTGAAATCTCCTCATGTTGCCGAGTCTAGAGATGACTCTTGGTGTTGGCCAAGTTTGGGTGAAACATTAGGGTTTTTTCTCTGGTGATGATCCTTCATTACCTTACAGACAACTTGCTGTGCTATTTTATCCATTGATTTTGGGCTTTGGTTTGTTCTCTGGAGGAGTTTCGGACTGGCTGGCCTGAACCCAGGACACTGGCCTGCGTGTCCCTCAAGCAGTTCCCATTCTTCCATTTTTCTTGGTTGTTTTTCACTTGGCTTCATGCCTCCACCTTGAGTCCTCATCAGATCAAACCCTTTTTAACCCCCTCCCTTCATTTAATGAATATTTTTTGAGTTTTTGAGACAGAGATGGGAGAGTGAAGGTGCCTGTTGCATGGGGTGGGGAAAAAAGCCAATTTAAATCAAAGCTTAAAGTAAATCAGTTTGACTTTCCTTCAGCATCAAAGTGGTCTTCACGGCTCTCCAGTTGACTTCACCTGCAAGAAAAAGAAACTCTTCATAGCCAATGAAATTGGGAACCAGATCACTGCCAGGGATGTTTAAATTGGGTTAAATCTTGCATTTTTCAGCTCTTGTTTTAAGTGAGAATTGCAGCAGATTGGCAGTGGTTTAATGGTCATATTTAGGACAGCATTTCTTCTCAAATTCCTTCTCCATCTTTTTCTTCATTAAAGTGACTTTTAGTTGGGAGAAATAGAGCTGCAGAAGGTCAGTGCTGAGATGTGGATCTTCAGAGACACCTAGAGATGCTTTTTTTATACTCAAGTTTCAACTTCTTGTGAGTCCTAAAATATAAAATATTTTCCACTGCAGCAAAATCACAAGTTAATATCATTTGGCTGGCATTTGCTATCCAGGCAATTAGTACGCAAAATACAGGTTTTAAATCTTCTTCGAGATGTCTATATTTATTTTAAGACAGAGCCTCCACTTCCATTGGGTACCCTTGGTTTCACATTGGCATTGCAGTTATACCATGAATTCCTTTTTTGGAAATTACCAAGCGAGTGTTTTGGGACAGTTTTCCTCTGCAACACCAAAAAATTCCTATTTTTGTCACACAATGGTGTTAGAAATGGCTTTGACCACTGTATCTGAAAAGCTTCTTGTTCCCATTATTTAATATCCCACAATTATTTCTTCCCAGTGCACTTAGAATCATGAAATCAACCAGGTTGGAACACACCTTTAAGATCATCAACCTTTACCCCAGCACTGCCAAGGCCACCACTAAACCATGCCACTAAGAGCCTTGTCTACACAGTTTGTGAACACTTGCAGGGACAGTGATCCCACCACTTCCCTTGGCAGCCTGTTCCAATGCCTAAGCACCCTTTGGAGAAGGAATTCCTCCTAAACTCCAGTCTAAAATGTTCTGGATACCTTTCGTTCGGAGGAATCATGGAAAAACACAGCAGGAGAGGAAAGCCAAACCAAACCCAATTTTTCCCCAAAAAGGTTAGAGGGATATTAAAAAAAAAAAAAAAAAGCTCAAGTATTTTACAGTTTTTTGCATTTTTAAAATTAATTTAATGATGAAAAGGAACGTGTGGGAGGCAAAGCAGAAATTCACAGCAATTGCAGCAAAATTTCCACGTAAGTAACATTGGGATCATCAATGGAGAGGACAAAAATACCATGTGACAGAGGTGTCAGATGCAATGGTTTCAGCTTGACATCAAGGGAGGGGAAAACGCAGGAAGGGGTTTAATAGCAAAAGTCTTGAATATGAAGAAATGTCTCAAAATGAAGGGAAATTGAATAAAAAAGTGAAAGGAAAAACCCAAACCAAACCTTTTATTTGCATTTTACTCAACAATTGAGGGCCACCTGGACACCAGGGAGGTGATGCAGAATGGGAAAATGGGTAGAAAAAGGAGGAAAGTATTTTTAGTGCAAGAAAGGAGTGCAGTTTTTGCTCCAGCCGGGTGAATTAGAGATAAATGGTTATCTTGGGCTTATTTTGAAATGATAATTTCATAAATCTTATTTGCTAATTCCTGCCCATCTGGGAGGTTGTGGTACATCACCCTGTATTCTTCCCATACTCAATTGCAGCACCCTTCCCAAAACGTTGCATTCAGTACTCAAATAATCATTCAATCTCGTTTCTTTCCAATTGGTGCTTGAATTCAAGAGCTGCTCCAGAGCTGGGGCTGACAATAAGGTTACAGCTTTGGCTTTAAAAGTGCCCTTTTTTTGCAAGAATTTAGCTTAAAGATGCAAGGAATGATATCAAATGGGGTTATGTTGTTATTAATGTCATTTACTATTATTCAGGCAAGGTGAAACAATGGTGCTTGCCCAGGCTTTTAGACAATGCTGCATCAGACAATTCCAGTGAAAACATCCCCAAACTATCTAGAAAGAAGAAGACTGAAGAAATTCCTTCTTGTCTATCATGCTCCTTTTTCCTAATGGGGGTGCATAAATAAGACGAGTTTGGGGAAGTAACTTTGCAAAGTGTAAATCCTCATTTTTCATCTTCTTTTGTAGTTGCAACAAAGTGGAGAACTCCTTTTCCTGCCATTTTGCCTGTTGAAGTACTCAAAGCAACAGGATGAATTTGCTAGGGCGGGAGGGGGTGGATATTAACCCTCTCCATGGCTCTGTGCATTAAGGTCAATGTTTTCAATGGTTTTTCCCTCAGGAGATGTTGCAGAGCTCGCCTGCAGCACTGCCACCCGCATCCAACCCTCCGCCGGGCATTGTGGTGCCAGCAGCCACGCTCCCACCGGGCAACTTGGCCATGAGCACTGGCAGCAGCTCACCGGCTGTGCCAGGTAGGGACCACACAGCAGTTTGGTGGGGGGCAAGGGGAGAAGTTTGGGGGTTTTGGGACCCCCACGAGCCTTTTTGTCCCTAGGTGGAGCGTTGTATCAGCCTGTGACGATGGTGACGTCACAGGGCCAGGTCCTTGCCCAAGCCATCGCCCCTGGTGCCCTGCAGCTCCCCAACACCCAGGTAAGACCTTCCCACCTCACATTCCCACTTTACACAGCGTTTTGCATGGCTGCAGCAAGCAAAAAACCCATTTCTCAAGGAATTAAACTCATGAGAGTATCCTCAATTTTCAGTCAGCAGGAAACATTGATTGGGGTACCTGAGGAATTAGAGCAAAGATCTAACAAATTACAGCAATATTTATGTTTAAATCTCCATGTTATATAATAACATTATATTACATTCTATACACTATGCACTGCATACTATATAATACTGTATGACATACCACATGTGATACATGGCATAGGGTATATATCATACCTTGTACATCATATATAAGATGATAAATGATGTGTAACATATGCTAGATGTATGTGATAGATATTATATCTATGAAATATGAGATCTCATGATGTATGAAATATGAGATCTATGATATCTATAAGATTATGATATGTCTAATAGGATACTATATAGAATCATAGAACCACAGAAACAGAATCATAGAATAGTCAGGGTTGGAAAGGACCTTAAGATCATCCCATTCCAGCCCCCCCTGCCATGGGCAGGGGTGCCATACACTAGGCCATACCACCACCTCTAAACCACCACTATTGCATTATGGATCTTGGATTGCCTGCCCAGTGCAGCAATTGCAGTGCTCATGGGAAAGCGTAATTTTTTTTTTCCTTGCTTTATGGATTTTGGCATATCTTTTAGCCATTTGGTTCTGTTTTTCTCTTTTTTTTCTGTCATTGCAATGAATTACTTGGGGTTTGGCTTTAGATACATCTTGCAATAAGGTGACAATTTGGTGTAGAAAAGGATTTATAAGGACATCTTGCCATCCCTGTTGGCTGTGTTGCACATGAACTCTTCCAAACCCCCATTCTGTAGGAATCTGGGCAAGAAACCATTGTTTTCTGCTACTTTGCTTCACAGGGCAGATCAGCCAAAATTCCCCCGTGCATGTTGGGAATGGGTTGCACCTCCCTGGCAGGTTTTATTGCCTGTGCACTGCTTCTTAAAATTTCTTCCTTTAATACCTTTCCTTTGAGGACTTAAATCTTGCAGCAAAACCCTCCATGGTGGGAAAAACATGTGCACAGGGAATATTGGGGCAGGGAGGAAGCCCCAGACAAGCACCTCCGGATGCTCTTCCTGCGCCACTGGCATGATTTATTCAGCTGGAACCCATGGGAATTGCAGGGACCTGCTGGCCTGATGTTTAATTCATCCAGCAGAATGGGTTTGATGAAGAGCTGGGGAAAATAAAGAGTAAAAATCTCTTTTAAGTCAAGCACTGAGATTTCGGTTCGGTTCCTGCTCCCTTATTAAAACTTCTCTTGCAGCAAGATGTTATTTTTTTTATTTTTCTGGGGGAAAAAAGGCAATTTTTTTCTTCAATGGATATGTTTCTCCTCTTGGTGGGAATCAGTCGGATGAGGAACGCAGGCTTGGAAGATCTTAACAAGCAGCAGTTTTAACGTCAGGTTCAGAAAGTCATCTCCTTGGTTGCTGGAGTCACCTGCTCTAGCGGAAGGTGTCCCAGGGGGTTGGAACTGGACGAGCTTTAAGGTCCCTTCCAACACAAACCATTCCATGATACTATTTTAAAAGGTAAAAGTGTTTTTTCTCTTTAACTGGATAACAAAACCGTTGTGGGTTTAATCACAGTCTCCAGCTGTGCTGGTGCCACCACGGAGAAAAATCCCATTTCCCTTTGAAAAGCACTGGTAAAATCAGTGGAGATATCGAGTAGAGATCCTGGGGGAAAATGTGGATCTAATTCAAAGGTTTTGGGGAAAAAGTGGGGTTTGGATGCTCCCTGCAAGTGCCTGTTTTTTCCACTTCCTTTTTGAGTTGGTTTTGCTTGTGTTTTGGGTTGTCTGTCTCTATTTTCAGCCAGTGCTCTTCCCTGACAGGTGAATCTTGATCTTACATCCCTCCTCGATGGTGAGGACAAGAAGTCCAAGAACAAGCGGGGTGTCCTGCCCAAACATGCCACCAACATCATGCGCTCATGGCTCTTCCAGCATCTCATGGTGAGCACCTCAACCACCAAATCTCTGTGCAAGCTGGGGAAAATAAAGAGACGAAAAAACCCAAAATGAGCAAATCAAGGGGGAGAGTTTGTATTTGAGGGCACAAAGTGGCTTTGCTTTTATTTTGGGAGTATTTGGAGCATGATGTTTTTCAGTGCAGGTGGTAACAATGTGTCCTTAATGCAAGAATAAGCAAATAAAAGGGGCTTCCCATGAACTTCTGCATAGTTTTACAGTTAACATCTTCCAAATACCCTTTTCTAGCAAGTGGAGTGTGAAAGCTGTCCCACAGGTATGGTTGCAATCAGCCGTCACTTGACATGCAGAACTGCAAACCCATCCCATTTTTGAGGGATGCAAATGGAGGTAGATGGAAGGAACTCAGAGGATGCAACCAGGATATTTCCATGCAAGGGCAGTGCTGTCCCATCATCAGGGCAAGGGTGAAAAGCTTAACCGTAACCCTTTTTCCTGCATAATTTGGCCAAAACCCACTCAGAATCTGATTGCAAAGTGCTTCATGATGGTCTCCAGGAAGGTGGGAGACTCCCAAGGTAGGCAGCAACAGAGAAAATAACAACTTTAAGCAACTTGGGGAACAACATGATCCAGGGCATAGAGCAGCAGCTGGATGGGGCTTTCCAGCCTGATTTTTCAAATGGGAAATGTTTGATTTATTGCATCGAGGACAAGAACATCGCTATGTTGGGCCCACTCAAGGTTGCCGTTTTGCATACAGGGATGCCATTTTGCTGCCCATCTCTTTTTTTTCTAGCACCCCTACCCAACAGAGGATGAGAAGAGGCAAATTGCCGCCCAAACCAACCTGACCCTCTTGCAAGTCAACAACTGGTGAGTGCATCGGTGGCCCATGCAGTCATCTTGCTGGCTTTAGAAATGCTTTGCGTCCTATTTTGGTGCTTTATAATGCTTTTCTGGGCGTAACTTGGGTAATACGGGCCCATTTCTGGGGAGTTGGGCCGGGGTGTGTTTAATTGATGGCGTTTCATAGGCGATGTCTCAGTGCCCTCTGCTGGCCAATCCCATGTATAGCAGCCTTCAACTCAGCTGGAGAAATTAATGCAGTGGTGTAACGTGGAATGGTTTGTGTTCGAAGGGACCTTAAAGCTCATATAGTTCCAACCTCTGCCACAGGCAGGGACACCTTCCACTAGAGCAGGTTGCTCCAAGCCCCTGTGTCCAACCTGGCCTTGAACACTGC
>JASSUY010029124.1:10065-24624 GCA_032466535.1 Forpus xanthops
TCAACCTGTGGGAGTTGCATTCTTTTGATTCTCCTTCCCATCTCCCCGGGACTGGGGAAGAAAGAGGAGGGAGTGAGCAGAACTGTTTGAGGGGCCTCAAACCACGACAGTGATCCAGGCTTCTTGCTTGTAAGCATATCTGTGTCCCCTTCAATTTTTAGGGCGATGGACCTATTTTGCAGTTTTTAACTCATAAGGTTGGGGAGGAGCATTTCTATTGGTACCAGAAGTCATTAGCTTCCTTCTTTCCCCTTCTTCAGAGTTATTGCTTACTGGATAATGAGGGTAGGTGCTGCCTGTTTCTTCTTCACTGCCTACTTATGAATACAGTTTTCCTCACATTCAACAAGATTTAGAAAAATAGGGTAGTTAATTTTCCAAGAAAAGAGATCCTCAATCTGCCTCACTTTAACGCCTTTATAATATAGGGATCAACCTGTGTTAAACTTCTATCTAAACGCCTTTTTTATCTTCTTCAATAAGTTTCATATTCTGTGGTGTGCATATGTTGCGGTTTAAGCCTAGTCAGCCACGCAGCCTCCCTCACTCCTCCCCTTTTCTCCCCCCCTGCTCCTGGAAGGATGGGGAGGAGAACTGAAAGATAACTCCCACAGGTTGAGATAAAAACAGTCCAGCAACTAAGGTATAACACAAACTGCTACCACCAATACTAATAATGATAAGAGAAATAACAAAAGAAGAGAATCCAACCGCTTACCAACCACTGACTGATACCCAGCCTGATCTGAGCAGTGTTCTAACCCTTACGGGCAACTATCCCCAGTTTATATAGTAAGTATGACTTGTTGTGGTACGGAACACCTCTTTGGCTAGTTTGGAACAGGTGTCTCTGCTCCCTCTTATCTTCCCTTCCTCTCTGGCAGAGGATGAGACTCAGAAAGTCGTTGGTCAGGCAAAACATTACTGAGCAGAAACTAAAAACATTGGTGTTCTCAGCACTGTTCCCAGGCTGAAAGTCAAAAACCATAGCACTGCACCAGCTACTACGGAGAAAAATGACTGCTACTGCTGAACCCAGGACAGCGTATCAGAAGAGAGGAGGTCAGAGGGCACCAGTAGGCATTTTCATAAAACTAAGTGTATCTCAGAGGTTAAATAAGTACTAAGTATGACCAATTATTTATAGCTACTCAATGGATGATACTGTAACTGCTCATTCTTTTAGATAAGTAGAATACCTCCCTTTTCCCTGTACAAATTAGTATACTATAGTCTTTTTTCAACATTTCACATCAATTCAGATTAGCAAGAGGAGAAAGTAGTTGCCTTTGTTCTATATAACTTGTCAGAATCCACAAATTATTTTAAAGAATTAAACTTGGCTCAGTGTCTCATTTGAGAAACATTAGTTTCACAAATGTCTTTGCCTCCATTTTAAAAGATTAATTTATATGAGTACACTTTTAAAAATTCATATACCTTCTCACAGCCTCAAGTTACATCATCCTGAAAAGCAAGCTGCTTTAAAATATGTATTTTCACATCCTTCCTTGTCTCTTGCCCAGTAAAATTCTAAATTATTACAAGCTTTCAAAACATTTAGCAGAGAGCTTCGATGCAAAATGTGCTAGCTCGGGGCACTGCATTCTTGTGTGTTATTTGAAGGTCATAGAAACATAGAATAGCTAGGGTTGGAAAAGACCTTAAGATCATCTAGTTCCAACCCCCCTGCCAGGGTCAGGGACCCATCACAATAAACCATGCCACACAAGGCTATGTCCAACCCGGCCATGAACACTGCCAGTGATGGAGCATTCACAACTTCCCTGGGCAACCCATTCCAGTGCCTCACCACCCTTATAACAAAGAATTTCCTCTTTATATCCAATCTAAACTTCCTCTGTTTAAGTTTGAACACATTACCCCTTGTCCTCACACTACAGTCCCTCAAGAAGAGTCCATCCCCAGCATCCCTGTAGCCCCCCTTCAGACAGCGAAAGGCTGCTATGAGGTCTCCACACAGCCTTCTCTTCTTAAGGATGAACAGCCCAAATTCTATCATCCTATCTTCATCTGGGAGGTGCTCCATTCCCCTCATCATCCTCGTAGCCCTCCTCTGGACTTGTTCCAACAATTCCATGTCCTTTTTTATGTTGGTCAAAATGTATAACCATCTGTATCTCACAGACTGACTTTCACATTAGTTGTGAGCTGGCTAAGGGTAAACTTTGCGCATTTTATTAATCTGGAGCATTGTGGGTTTGGTGCTGAAATGATTTATCAAACCATTGGATCGAAAAAAGGACTACATTACAAGTTAGGCTTAGATAATCTTTCTACTGATGAAAGAGTACTCAGTGCAGGCAGGATTAGAGTGGCAGCAGAGCATTATGAAAGAGGTCAGCAATCACTTCAACCTTCTACAAGACAATATTTCTGTCAAAGGAGTGCAAATAAATGCACACAACATCAGTGTTTATTATTGTTGACATATCTTGACATGCAGAATATAACTCTGTACACAAACAGCTCTGAATTTAAAGAAAATTCAAGGCCAAATTTGCATGCAAATGGCGTAGCTTGATCTCACTTAATGACTGTAAATGATTGGTCAGTAAATGGGATTCTGTCAGTACAAGATAATGCTGGCAAGACATCACCTTGGGCTGCTGGGGCGATGTTCAGCATTTGGTGGGATTTGCCTGGTCCAGAGCTGGTGCCATCTTGCTCTAACAGCAACCTGATGACCACAGGACTATTGCCTTTCCTGAGCCAAACCTCTGTGATGATCAGGGTCAGATAAACTTGTCATTCACTACAGGGCAGGTGGTCATAAATTATGTCCACATCAGAAGTAAAGCTGGGAGTCAGTGAGAAGGAAGGGGGCCAAGGTGGCTAAGGTACTGACAGAAATCCATGACTGAAGATGAACCACAGATTTTGTACTCTTCTTGGCAAGGACCTCTGGGTACTGCCAGCTCCAGTTCTTTGCTGTGTTCCTTTCTGCCTACAAGGCTATTTCAGATTAACAAAATGTTCAGTCCAAGCAATTCTACGTCTCTACATGTTGCAGTTGCAACAAGTTTGGATCATCTAACAAAATTTTGGAGCTATATCCTGTTTCTACCTTTCCCAAAATATATACTTATCAGAATCTTCTACTTTGTGACATCTGGATGGGATATAGAAAAATTCACTTTGGGATTGTGGTTTAAATCATACCTTAGTTGCTGGAAGTTAGATTTTTAAAATCATGTGTGCGTTCTCCCAAGGAAAAAAAAATCTTTTCATTTTCACAAGTTTGTTAGCAAGTACATAAATCACTGGGACTGATGCATGTAAAATTGAAAGCAGAATAAAATATATATATGTTTTCGTCATAGATCTAATGAGACTTTTTATATAAAAATATTATCAATGTCAGAACAAAGGAGTAGTGTTTATATTTTAATTTGGAGTACCATAATAACCTGGGGGAGGGTGTGGATAACAAAGATCTTTTGACTTGCTGATTTACAAGACATCCAATTAAACGCTACATATTTGATGTAGTTCCCTAATTGGAACCATTTATTGTTCTTGGAGATGCCCTAGCTATCCTGTATGAGCTTTGCAATGATGTGACTTTCCCATGATTTGAGAGCCTCAAGCAAATGTCTCTTATATTTAGGGAAATTCAAACAGCATAGAAATCTACATTTAGAAATCTACCTGTGACAGATCTTGGTGAAGTCTCATCTATTGCGGTTTTAGAATTTCATAGAATCATAGAATAGTTAGGGTTGGAAAGGATCTTAAGATCATCTAGTTCCAGCACCCTTGCCATGGGCAAGGACACCTCTCACTAAGCATGCCACCCAAGGCTCTGTCCAACCTGCTCTTGAACACTGCCAGGGATGGAGCATTTATGGGATGGAACTTTTGACGTCAGGTATCTTGACAAGACATGGCACACTTTGTAACAGTTTGACAATTTCACCTTTGTGATTTAGTTCCTTTCCAACCTAACTGGAGTTCTGCTGGGTTTCGAGCATCATCTGAGAGTCAGAGGTTTGGTTTTGCTGAGGCAGTAAATCACAGTATCTTCATTACCTCTCCTCTTCCCATTACAAACAACGTCCCCAGAAACCTAGTCACCTTATTTGCCACAGCCATTGGTGGAATGAATTGGATGGATGTGGTCTGCCAAAGAGGTAATGAAAATAGAGAAATAAAAAAGAAAAGAGGTAATGAAAATAGAGAAATAAAAAAAGAAGAGAGCACATCTCAATTTCTACTTCTAGTATAGATGGGGAATGCAAGTAGAAAGAAAGGGAGGTTTTATGTTTCCTGATATAACCTACTTTTTAATTCTCCATTCATTTATTTCCTAATTTTCTGTTCCATTTGGAATTGTGGTCTGGGAAGAGGATGTTAATATTTTAGCCAGCTCAAATCATCAGCTTTCTGCAGGCATGGATTGTACTTGGTGCTACCAGGAATTGAGCACTAGCTTGTTAAAATCAAGGAAAGTAAGCACACATGGTTCGAGACCATCTTAGGAACCTGAATTTATACAAGCCCATGGGACCTGATGAAATCCATCCTTGGGTCCTGAAGGAGCTGGCAGATGAAGTTGCTAAGACACTGTCCATCATCTTTGAAAAATCATAGCAGTCAGATGAAGTTTCAGATGACTGGGAAAAGGGAAATATAACCCCCATTTTCAAGAAGGGGAAAATGGATGAGCTGGGGAACTACAGACCAGTCAGCCTCACCTCTCTGCCCAGCAAAATCTTGGGACAGGTTCTCCTGGAAGGCATGCTGAGGCACATGAAAAACAAGAAGGTGCTTGGTGACAGCCAGCATGGCTTCACTAACAGGAAATCCTGTCTGACCAATTTGGTGGCTGTCTATGATGGAGTCCCAGAACTGATGGACAGGGGTAGAGCAGTTGGTGTCATCTACCTCGACTTGTGCAAAGCGTTTGATGCTGCCCCACATGACATCCTTGTCTTTAAGTTGGAGAGACATCAATTTGATAAGTGGACCACTCCGTGGCTAAAGAACTAGCTGAACGGCCACACACAGAGAATTGTGATCAGTGGCTCAATGTCCACCTGGAGACCAGTAACAATTGGTGTCCCCCAGGGATCGGTGTTGGGACCGGTCTTATTCAACATCTTTGTCAGTGACGTGGACAGTGGGATTGAGTGCACCCTCAGCAAGTTTGCTGATGCCACCAAGGTCTGTGGTTTGGTTGATATACTGGAGGGAAGGAATGCCATCCAGAGGGACCTTGACATGCTTGTGAGGTGGGCTGATGACAACCTCATGAAATTTAAGCATGCCAAGTGCAAGGTCCTACATGTGGGTCACAGCAATCCTAGGCACAGCTACGGTTTGGGCAGAGATGGGATTCAGAGCAGCCCAGCGGGGAAGAACTTGGGGGTGTTGGTCGATGAAAAAAATGAACACGAGCTTGCATCCCAGAAAGCCAATTGCATCCTGAGTTGCATCAAAAATGAATGTGACCAGCAGGTTGAGGGAAGTTGTCCTGCCCCTCTACTCAGCTCTCATGACACCTCACTTGGTGTATTGTGTGCAGTTCTGGTGTTCTCAACATGAAAAGGACATGGAACTATTGGAACAAGTGCAGAGGAGGGCCACGAGGATGATCAGGGGACTGGAGCACCTCCCCTATGAAGATAGGATGATAGAGTTGGGGCTGTTCAGCCCGGAGAAGAGAAGACTGTGTGGAGACCTCATAGCAGCCTTCCAGTATCTGAAGGGGGCCTATAGGGATGCTAGGGAGATTCTCTTCTTGAGGGACTGTAGTGATAAGACAAGGGGTAATGAGTTCAAACAGAGGAAATTTAGATTGGATTTGAGGAAGAAATTCTTTACTGTAAGGGTGGTGAGGCACTGGAATGGGTTGCCCGTAGAACTTGTGAATGCTCCATCACTGGCGGTGTTCAAGGCTGGGTTGGACATAGCCTTGTGTGGCATGGATTAGTGTGAGGTGTCCCTGCCCTGGCAGAGGTGTTGGAATTAGATGATCTTAAGGTCCTTTCCAGCCCTAACTATTCTATAATTCTATGAATGTGTTTTTTCTTTTTCTTTCAATTACTTTTTCTATTTTTAAAAAAAGAATTCCGTGCTCCTGAAAGCTAGTAGAACATTAGTTGCTCTGGAGGCTGAAATGCTGTAATTATCTCCACAGAAGTGAGAGTTTCTGTGCATTTCCTGCTTTCAGGAGACAGCATTGTAACAGCAGGACAAAGTGAACGGCCAAGAAGATTAAATCATTGGCAAAGCTTGATATGTGGCTAGAGGCATGGTAACTACAAGGTTAGGTTAAATATCAGCAGTTCATTAGCATGTTGAGTATGGCTATGCTTGATACTTACCATAAGCTTTGATTTCTGAGTAATATTTTATTTTGCTAAACAATAAAAAGAAAATGAGTAAAATTATGCAAATGGTTTTAACAACTCCTTGGTTTGAATTCACTATATAGCTCTATATTAATCTCTTCTGTATAGACAGTATTAAACTGATTAGCATAGTTTTGCTACTAACAGTCTTTGTCAATATATAAATTTATCATTCTGCACTTTAATGTTAATTTTTTATTAACATTGCGGCTTCTTAACATTAGCATATGTCTTCTCTCATGCTTCTGTTGCTTTGAATGTAAGCACTGAGATTTTAAAATTTATCACAAATTATTTTGTGTTCTAATAATGCTTTATATAATGTAGGTAATGTTAATCTAATTCCACTTTGCCTTCCCTTGGGCTGCAGGCATGCTTTAACATTTAGGCTGAATGTAGGCAGAATCATATCTTGGTACGTTTTCCAGAACAAGCAAGTTCTATGCCAAACTGAGGCTTGTTAGTTAAAAAACATTTCAAATTTGTAACTATGTGGATGTGAATGTCACATTTAATAAATATCTGTAGCATACCACACTTTAAAACAAACACAAATAAACCAAAACTTTTATGTCTGCTAGTTTTAGCTGTACACTGACTATATACATTGTCTACAGTACTCGCCATGATGGAGTGGTGAATTTGGGGATAATGCCACCCTGGTTGGTGTAAGATAATGTACATATCATGGATGATTGTCTTATCTTTACTCACACCGCTAACAGTTACCACTGCTTCCTTAAAATATTTTCCATTCTCTGAAATCAATTTCTTTATTGTTCATAAAATGTTCTTCTGTCCATCATTGAAACATGATTGTTTCATGTATGGTCTTCTGTGTTCTCAGAGCTGCATAACTTACCAGCTATGCCTAATGTTCAAAAAAACCATAAAAATTATATTTAAAGAGCAAAACCATTTTAGAGTTTGCATAATGAAGTAGCCAGTTGTCGTTTTCAAGCAGAATATTTCACTGGATTATTTGCTTAGGCCTTTTTCAGTTTAGCTACAGTAATTTTTTTTTTTTTTTTTAATTTATCCAAAGCACTGAACACTTTTGTTGTGCTATAGACGTGCTAGGTTAACTAAATTGCTTGACCTTTCTAATGGCTAATTAACCATGGTAATTAAGAACTAATTTACCATTAACATAAATTACATTGCCTTTAATTCAGATAAATTAAACCCCAAAATGTAGTGATATTTCTTGATCTATTGCTTGAGTAAAATATGTAGAACACGCACATCATCTTTCAATCTCAGAAGAAAATTATTTGCTGAACATAGAGATGTTGAGCTCATTCAAGCAAGAAAGTCAAGTAAGGTTCACCAGAAGGATGAACAGCACTTCCAGCAGATGTCAAATTTGTGATTTAAGAATTAACACTCTCAGATTTCCTGCAGCATTTTCAGGCAGTGCATCAAATTCCTAGTAGACTGTCAGGAGAATGAAGGCTAGCAGCAGACACATCATTCAATATGTATTCAGCCATAGAGTGTCTGCCTTTAGATCTGCTATGCTTTTTGGTACTACTGGTTGCCTTTAGGAGAAAATGTTGATAAATATAGGGCTCTGCATAAGCTTCATAGGAGAGTTTTCAACATGTCTGCTTTGGTTTCCAAGTCAATACTTACACATATCCTGAAATTACTGATTGGATCCTGCACCTGTGGGTAGTCCTTATAATACCATTTTGACGATTCATGAAAGTCATCTAATTTTCACAAGTATGCAGATATCTGGAGTTATTGATTTACCTAGTAAAATAGTCTCCAAGATGAACAAATCAAGTGAAGAAAAAGATTTAAAAAAGAAAAAAAATCTAAGCACAAGACAGTAAAAAAATATAAATACAAAGATGGGAGGATGACTCTTGGTAATCACTGACCAGACCTGTGTATTAATCAAAAGATGCAGAAATATTACGCTCATAAAATTGAAGAAAGAGTACTATAAATAGTAACATTAATAGTAATATATCCTTGAAGATACAAGACCATTAAAAAAAGTGACCATCTGAAATAGTGGGATAAATGAAATAATGTTAAATTATATGCATATAGATTAAAGTATTTCACAGAATGTTTCTGAAAAATTTTCACCCACAGCAAGAACCCCACATTCAAATGAAAGTTACTTGTGAAAGTTACCTGGGAATTGCTTTGAAGACTAATTATTATTACCCCTTTTATTAATGAGGAAGAGTTAAAATTAACCTCCCTGTGAACATGAGCCAGGAAAAAAGCCAATTTATTTTAACACAAAAAATTAAACAAAATGGTTGCAATTAATGATCATAGTGAACCTCTACTTCTATAGTTTACCCGAGTAAGAAAAGGTGAATGATAATATAAAGAAATTTAGAATTAGTATATTTAGCTTGTGTATTTTATATACACATTGCATATATATATTTGTACATCTATTATAGAATCATAGAAACATAGAATAGTTAGGATTTGAAAGGACCTTAAGATCATCTAGTTCCAACCACCCTGCCATGGGCAGGGACACCTCCCACTAAAACATGACACCCAAGGCTATGTCAACCTGGCCTTGAGCACCACCAGCAATGGAGTATTCACAGCTTTCCTGGGCAACCCATTCCAGTGCTTCACTACCCTTACAGTAAAGAATTTCTTCCTTATATCCAACCTAAACTTCCTGTTTCAGTTTGAACCCATTACCCCTTGTGCTCTCAGTACAGTCCTGTCCTGGTTTAAGGCCCTCACACCACACAGTTTTGCTCTCCCACTCACTCCCTCCCCTCTCTTTCTTCAGCAGTCCTGGGGAGATAGGGAAGGAGAATCAAAAGAATGCAACTCCC
This sequence comes from Forpus xanthops, assembly GCA_032466535.1. Classification (NCBI taxonomy): domain Eukaryota; kingdom Metazoa; phylum Chordata; class Aves; order Psittaciformes; family Psittacidae; genus Forpus; species Forpus xanthops. The sequence goes on from JASSUY010029124.1 coordinate 19,271, forward strand.
ACACGTTGAAATAAAAACAATTTAGCAACTAAAGTATGACATAAATCACTACTGCTACCACCAATAATACTACAAGAGAAAACACAAGGAAAGAGAATACAACCTGATACCCAGCCATGCCACTCAGTGGCCCCCTCAAAACCTCATACAAAGTCCAACCATGCAGTGCACACCCCCCTCCCTTCCGGGTCTCTGCTCTCCGTCTCTACATCCTGGCCGTGATGTGCTGTGATATGGAATACCTCTTTGGTCAGTTTGGGTCAAGTGCCCTGTCTCTGCTTCCTCCAGCTTCCTCCAGGCTTCCCCTCCTCCCTGGCAGAGCATGAAACTCAGAAAGTACTTGGCCAGCCTAAACATTCCAAGCCTTAACTATAAACACTGGTGTTATTAGCACTGTTCCCAAGCCAAAAAATCGAAAAACACAATGCTGCGCCAGCTACTACTTAAAGGAGAAAAACGATTGCTGCTGCTGAATCCATGACAAGTCCCTAATGAAGAGTTCATTCCCAGCATCCCTATAGCCGCCCTTCAGATCCTGGAAGGCTGCTAGGAGATCTCCACTCAGCCTTCTCTTCTCCAGGCTGAATAGCCCCAACTTTCTCAGCCTATCTTCATACGAGGGGTGCTCCATTCCCCTGATTATACTCGTGGTCCTCCTCTGGACTTGTTCCAACAGTTCCATGTCCTATTTATGTTGAGGACACCAGAACTCATAGAGCCATAGAGTCATAAAACAATTTGTGTTGGAAGGAACCTTCAAAGGTCATCTGGCCCAACCCCCTGCAGTGACCAGGGTCATATTCAACTAGAGCAAGCTGCCCAGAGCCACAACTGAATGCAATATTCCAAGTGAGGTCCCACAGGAGCAGAGTAGAGGGGCAGGATCACCTCCTTTGAAATACTGATCATGCTCATTTTGATGCAGCCCACAATGCAGCTGGCTTTCTGGGTTGCAAGTGCAAGCTGCCAGTTCATGTTCAGTTTCTCATCAACCAACACCCCAAGTCCTTCTCCACTGGGCTGCTCTGAATCCCATCTCGGCCCAGCCTGTAGCTCTACCTAGAATTGCTGTGACCCACATGTAGGACCTTGCACTTGGCATGGTTAATTTTCATCAAACTGGTATCTGACCACCCAGAGTATCAACCAAAGCACAGAGCTTGGTGTCATCAGCAAACTTGCTGAGGGTGCACTCAATCCCACTGTCCATGTCACTGACAAAGATGTTGAACAAGGCTGGTCCCGACACCGATCCCTGAGGGACACCACTCGTTACTGATCTCCAGGTGGACATTGAGCCGTTGACCACAACTCTTTGTGTGCGGACATCCAGCCAGTTCTTTATCCACCAAGTGGTCCACTTATCAAATTGATGTCTTTCCACCTTAGAGACAAGTATGTCATGTGGGACAGCATCAAACGCTTTGCACAAGTCGAGGTAGATGACATCAACTGCTCTACCCTTGTCCATTAGTTCTGTGACTCCATCATAGACGGCCACCAAATTGGTCAGACAGGATTTCCTGTTAGTGAAGCCATGCTGGCTGTCGCCAAGCACCTTCTTGTTTTTCATGTGCCTCAGCATGCCTTCCAGGAGAACCTGTTCCAAGATTTTGCTGGGCAGAGGTGAGACTTACTGGACTGTAGTTCCCCGGCTCATCCATTTTCCCCTTCTTGAAAATGGGGGTTATATTACTCTTTTTCCACTCACCGGGAATTTCACCTAAGTGCCATGATTTTTCAAATATGAGAGACAGTGGCTTAGTAACATCATTTGCCTGCTCATATATGTATATATGTATATATATGTGTATATATATATATTATGGGGTTTCCAAAGTGTCTTTTTCTATGGAAACTGTCAGAGCATCAGAGAGGATGTGAAGGAAGTTTCTAACCACACTGAGGAAATCAGGTGACTCTTAACTGATTTCAAACATCAAATTTAAAATTAAACTATGGGCTTCAATTCAGCCTAGCTAAATTATTCAACTGTGCGCGTCATTAGAAAGAGATATCCAGATCAGGACCATTTACAGAAATTAGACATATGCTGGTAATTAAATTCAGTTTTGCCACAAGATAGGTTTTGAATGTATGAACAGATCCATTTGTATTATATTAAGTAATTCAAAATGCAGAATGTCCTTTTAGCTAAAACAATGGGCTTCTCAAGTTGCCTTTAAGATTGGCAATGCATGAAAAAAAAACCCTAGGTTTTAGTAATTATACTCTTCCTATCCATGTGGCTACCTCATCTAATTTCTTCTAAATAATTTAACTGGATATTCTATTGAGCAACAGATATTGATACTAAACGCCACATTCATTTTACTGTGCAAATGTAGTTGTAAATAGATTATGCTTGCTATTGTTTGAGCTGTGATACAGCCATTTTTATCCTTTTTGTTTCAAATTTCTTCTCTCTGTTTTTTTTCTTCCACTATTTTTTTTTCTTAAACTTCCTTTTGTGGTAATATTCCTGATATTTTGGAATTTTTGTGAACTCCTGAATGTGTTTAGACAAAATTTTATTGTTAAAATTCATGCATTTTTGTAAAAAATCCCTAATTGCTTCATATTTGTGTGCATTATGGTGACAACAAACATCACGATATATCATTTGAGTTTTAATCAAAGTATTCAAAGTAAACTAACTGCAGTTTGCAGAAATATTTTTAAATCCATATACAAAAGAAATGTTGATGACGTTATTACTAAGAATTTCAAGTACATTCTGTGTATTCCTATGTGCTTAAAATTCAGATATTTAAACTGCATTAATACATTTAAATGTGACTTCCCTGAAACAAGTGGTATTCCCTTTGTCATTGGAAAGACTTTAAGGTTCTCATCTCCTCTTTGAATAAGATCAGCTGTATATCAAGAGCCACCTGACGGCAGAGTCATAGAGATGATCTTGGCATAAGGAAGGGAAAAGTGCATTGGAAGAAGTAAATATATTACATGACACAAAAGGAAGAAATCCATATTTGGTGATGAGTCACCATCTCTGCATGTATTTAAAAGACATGTAGATGCTTAGGGACACTATTTATGGTAGATTTGGCCATGCTGGGTTAAAGGTTGGACACAGCATTTTCAAAGTTCTTTTCTACCCTAAATGATTCTATGATTCTATGACCCAAGTAAACTTCTTGATATACATTTTTAAGTTGCTTCTCCAACCCCATACAAGCACATACAAGCTTTGTCTTGGAGTCCTCCTCTGCTTTAAAAGACCTGAGAACTGTAGGAGCCATCTATAAAGTATGAAGGAAGCTTTTTTAGAAAGAACATGAGACTACTGTGATGAAGCTAATGCTGGTCATATACTGCACTATTGGTTACATGGGTAAGTGCTAAAAAAAAAGTTAATAGCATTATATTTGTGATCTTAAGTTTAGCCTGGTTTTCATGAATACTGAGAAATGTTCTTTTTCTGAGGAAACTAAGCAAGAAGAAAAATTTCATTTCTGAAAAAAGTAAGCTTGTAAGGTACATTGTCATGCAAAAATGTTTGGAGAATCTGCTGACTTACAAACTTCTAAGTGAAGCTATATTTTAACTTTAATATAATTAGCTATATTAGCAGTAACAAGAGAAGTTGCATATTCATTTAATTCTGAGTTATACTAGTTATCAGAATTAAAAATATTGTACAGGTAATGTAAAGGATTGGATGACCAAAAAATTGCCATTTAAGAGGTACCTTGCTTTCTCACATCACATTTATACACATATTTCTAAGTCAGACTTCTTCATCTCCAAAAATTTGCTTGCTCAACTTTCCAGGGGGACAGCAGTTTAGTGTAATAAAAACCAAACTCCACTAAGTTTTTGCCACTGACAACACAAGGAACAAAACTTTTTTTATCCTCCATGCCAAGAATCATTGTTCAGCAAAGATCTCTTCCATTAATTTCTGACCAGATCAGAAGAACTTAACCATGTATTAAAATACTAGTGCAGGCTACAATATTGCTAATGATAGTATCAGTCACTTCAACAAAGAAAAAAATAATTGTGAATGAGAGCCAGCTTACTTATATATATATTTATATGTATATATTAGCTGGAAGAGGAATCTGGGACTTCTCCATGTGTCAGGTCTCATTTATTTTAGCAATGTGGCGGCAGTATACTGCCAACATCCAAAAGAGAACTGTCACAGATGGTGTGTTTAAAATAGAACTAGCAAATTCTGTTGTTTCACCTGAGGTGTGTTAAAGTGGCACAACATTTTATAGGAAAGCTAAAAATATTGTTCTAGATTAGGCTAAGGAAGACTAGATTAAATCCTCAAATACAATAGCCTTTTTTTTAGCCAGATGAGGACCTTATTATAAGGTACTGTGCCTAATATCCTCACCATTCTTATTTTGTATAACAGTGCAGAGTACAGAATGGTGTCAATTCAAAGATTTCCAAGTTCAAGTATTTTCTGGATATGTATAACGAAGATACAGAGCTGAACCTTAAAAATCATACAAAAAAAGATGTCTCATTGATGTTAGTGTGGATACGTTCATGAGGTCAACAAACCTAATGTGTCATATATTCCCTGAAATCATAGAATCATAGAATAGTTAGGGTTGGAAAGGACCTCAAGATCACCTAGTTCCAGCCCCCCTGCCAGGGGCAGGGGCACCTCACACTAAGCCATCTCACCCAAGACTATGACCAACCCGACCTTGAACACCGCCAGCGATGGAGCATTCACAACTCCCCTGGGAAACTCATTCCAGTGTCTCACCATCCTTACAGTAAAGAACTTCTTCCTTATATCCAATCTAAACTTCCCCTGTTTAAGTTTGAACCCATTATCCCTTGCCCTATCACTACACTCCCTAATGAGAGCCCCTCTCTAGCATCCCTATAGGCCCCTTTCAGATATTGGAAGGCTGCTATGAGATCTCCAAGCAGCCTTCTCTTCTCCAGGCTGAACAGCTCCAACTTTCTCAGCCTATCTTCATAGGGGAGGTGTTCCATTGCCCTGATTATCCTCATGACCCTCCTCTGGAATTGTTCCAACAGTTCCATGTCCTTTTTATGTTGAGAACACCAGAACTGAACACAATACTCCAAGTGAGGTGCCATGAGAGCTGAGTAGAGGAGCAGGATCGCTTCCCTCGACCTTCTGGTCATGCTCCTTTTGATGCAGCCCAAGATAGAGTTTGCTTTCTGGGCTGCGAGCACACATTGCCAGCTCATGTTAAGTTTCTCATGAAAACCTTTTGTCGTGGTTTGAGGCCCCTCAAACAGTTCTGCTCACTTCCCCGTCTTTCTTCCCCAGTCCCGGGGAAATGGGAAGGAGAATCAAAAGAATGCAACTCCCACAGGTTGAGATAAGA
>JASSUY010029127.1:0-28905 GCA_032466535.1 Forpus xanthops
AGGTATTCCATACCACAGCACGTCATGCCCAGTATATAAACTGGGGGCAGTTACCCAGAAGGGTTAGATCACTGCTCGGTTGGGCTGGGTATTGGTCTGCAGGTGGTGAGTGGTTGTATTCTCTTCCCTTGTTATTTCCCTTCTCATTATTATTATTGGTGATAGCAGCAGTGGTTTGTGTTATAGCTTAGTTACTGGACTGTTCTTATCTCAACCTGTGAGAATTACATTCTTTTGATTCTCCTTCGCATCCTTCCAGGAGCAGGGAAATGAAGTGGGGGGGGGGAGTGAGCTGGCATCTGCAGGTTTCTGAGTTACTGGCTGGTCTTAAACTGCAACATACTAATAGCAGAAGGAGATAATCCACAAAATCTCTACGGTTCCTTGTACATCCTCCCACCAACAAAGAAGATCAGAGAAGACAGGCTACGTGGTTATTTAGTTTATTATGTCTGAGAAAAAAATGCTCTTTTTTTTGTTGTTGTTGTTTTACTATATCTTTAAAGTTAAAGATGTACCTTCTGTCTTTAAAAAAAAAAATTAAATACTCTTGTCTCCAGTTTATTGCTGTGATCTGCTCATCTTATAGATTGGTAGCAGCTGCAGCTTTTGGGATAAACTGAGTCATATGTCCTCAGTAAAATCCTGGGCAGAAGTAGCCACATCTTTGTATTGGGAGGAGGTTAGTGGCCAGCCTGACAAGTAGTCATTGTTCCAGTACAGTCAAAACCAGGCTATTTCTCTTGGTATACTGTGTCTCTCTTTCAGCACTAGTGCACAGATATCCTGTGCATGGAAATGAGGGTACAAATAATGGTGCACATGTTCTCCCAGCCTGATGTAGGACTGGGATGTGATGAACTTGTGCTCCTGTTAATTGCGTTTGCACCAGATACTTGTACTGCTATGTCTCTTTTGTTTGTCACTTTGCCAGTATTAGAATGCAATGGTACTAGAAAGTGGAAAATACAGGCCCTGCATTTTTATTTATTTATTTATTTTTCCCCCTAAATTTTTCGCTTTTATTAACTGACACAGATTTATTCCTGGGTTTTGTAGACCACTTTTCATTTTTGAAACTGTAAAATGTAAATGTGGCCACAGAGTTCCCACTTTCCCAGGGAATTGTATAATCTGATTTTAGGAAGACTCAGGAGATTTTCCCATTCTTTGTAAAAGAATTTTCAATGATTGAGAAGTTGGTTTTGTTTTTTTATTTTTTTTTTTTTTACTTTGCCAGGTGACACAATTGATGATCAAAGTAGAGAGTCAAAGGATAAAACTTCATTTCCAGAGACCAGACCAATGTACAACCAACCTTCACAGGTAGGAAAATATTTTCCTTGTAGCACACACGATGAAACTTCCATAGCAGCCCATTTAAGAAGCCTGAATATTCTGCAAAAGAAAGTTTCAACATATTCATATCTTCCACAGACTGAGTACTTGCTCAGCCTTCCTTGTCAACTATCATAAAAGAAGCACTGCTAGTAATTGGATGTCAATATTATCAAGGCCACCAATATTGGTTTGAAAAAGAAATAATAAGAAGACTGGGCTGTATGGTATTGCTGAGTGTCTTATTTTTATACTTGAGACATACAAGAACAAAAATATGGCTAGAATGTTAATGAATTGCATAGAAGCATTAATGTGGTGAGTAGTGATGAAAACCATCAAACATTTACATCAGTCATTTATTTCCCTAGCTACAATTGTAAGTAACATGTTGTAAATGTATAATAGACTGTGTATACTACATGTTGGCTTTCTATTTCAGGACTGTGTGGTTGTAAATAATCTGGACATCTTTTTTTCATCTGGTTTATTTAATACTTAATCCATGTATACCAAAGAGGGCTTTTCAGAATATTTCTGCATATGATGTACACATACTTGTTTCTCCTCCTCTGAAAATGTTTTTGCAATGAGTATGAGCTTATTTTCCATTGCCAAGTAGCTTTAGCTATTTGCAAGGTAACTGTGACACATTTTGCTTGGACATTTTGTGCTTTTGAGATATGTTGTGTTTTGTTAGGGGTTTTGGGTTGTGGGTTTGTGTGTGTGGTTTGTTTTGATTTTTTTTTCTCTTAACATATGTTTTCTCTCTTTCTTCTAGCTAGCCTTGAAGCCAACTGTGTCTCTGTCCATCCATCTCTTCCCAATGCCATGTTAATATTTATTATTGCTAAGTCCCTTGGTATATCAAAGGTGTGTGTGATAATGTTGCATCTCTAAGAGTGGTCAACATGAGGGTGTGATTTCCTTTTTTAATTTCAAATTAAATACTGTGTCTGATCCAGAAATCTTTAATTCATCATAAGTAACGAGTGGTTTGCCTTCTGATAATGTGGTAGTATGAATTAATTACAATTAACTACAGAATTTTAGTCTGACTTCCAGATCCATGCATGTCTAAGCCAGGATGTTTTGCAACCAAGTCCAGCTATTCTAATGGAATATAATGCATTGATGTAGTGGGTACCTACTGCACAGACATAGTTTCTCCTAATACGATATGCTCACTAGGTATTCTGAATTGTATTTATTGTAGTGTCAGTGGTATGCTCAATTATATGGAATTTCAGTAAAATAGGAACTTGTGTAGATTTTAAATGTTTATTAGTTAGAGGAAAAAAGGAAAGTTTTCAAAATAAAATGGCGTATATTACAGTGAAAATGAACCAAATATTTATTTTAACCTTTCTATTAAAAGGCTCATGTCACAAAAATATTCTACAAACTGGCTTGTGACAATATCAGTTAAAATAAGATACAGTGTTTAATATATCTAAGATATTAATTGCAGTCTATATTTCAGTGTTTGGACTTTATGTTTACCCTAAGGAATTCTCAATTTCTCAAATTGAGTAACTGAGGATATGGATAATTCTGGCCATTAAGAAAGCAATATTCCTACTTGCAGTGGTGAGTGCATTTTTATAAATTTGTGGGAGATCTTTACCAATTTAGCAGAACTGGAAAAGCAGTGTATTATGTGCTCAGTACGTCATTGAGGAATAGAACATTCATTGAAATTATAAACTTAGTAGCATTAAGAGTGCTTCATAAGCGTTGTACAGCACATTAAACAATATTTGCTAGACTGCAAAATAGGATCAGCTGTTTGTCATGCAGAGTTGAATAGAAGAGCATTTAGTTCTTCAACTGCATATTTCAATTGCTGGAAACTTGCTTTTATTTTTAAATATAAACAATTTTACAATTTATTAGATGTAGACTTTGTGGAACATGGAAAGCGGTTTTAGAAATGTTATTTAAAGAAGAATGAAGTAATTCTTTGTTCCTGGGTCGCTTCCTTATTCAAAAAGGAAGTGAGGTTGCATTTGATTTTTTTGAAGAAATTATCTTCTGGAGTGCTTTTTGGTAACTGTCGTAATCTTTGGAATTTCCCATTTACTTGGGTACTATGGGATTTGTTTGCTGTACAGTTACTGAATTGTCAAATACAGAAGTTGGTATAATGTTGCTTAAATTATTTAAATTAATGCACAAATAAAAGCTTACACCAAGATCATCTTGCAGCTACTAGCAGCATGTAACCTCTTGCAACAAAGATCGTATCTACAGTCTGTGTTATTCTAAGAGGTTTTGATGTTGCATGTATTTTAGAGGAACTGCAGATATTTAGAAACTTGTTGGAGGAAGGGCGTTCTCAAGGGCCAGCTTTAGTTCAAACATTTCATCTTCTGCTGCACAGAGTGGGAACAGAAACTGATGCTTTGAACAGTCCCATGTGGAGTATCTTCGCCATCTCCACGGGTACAGATAGATGCTTGGGAGGGTCATCTCCCAGTGATATCTCAGTCCTATGGAGATGTGATGTCCGGCGTGGTAATGAGTGCTCTGGGCCTAATCAAGTGTCCACAATGCCAACTGAAGTTGCTTCAGGCTCATGAACTAAAAGTCATATGCACATTTAAGTGCTTTTCTGGATTGAGGCCAAAATGCATAGCGTTCTGTAGTGCTGAGAACTTGAATTAGTCTCTTTGTGACTGTGAAGTACAAAGCTTCTAATTTTAACTGCAACACCATCATCCTAGAAAGAGATATTACAGTGGGATTTTTTTTTTCATGCTTATGATTTTTCCATTATTATAGCACAACTTCCAGATAATTCAATCTTTATCTGCTTTCAGTGGGAATTTAAGGTTATAGAATATAACAGAATGGAAAGGTTAGTTTTGATATATGAAGAGTGCCAGAGACCCTAGTAATGTGATGGGGTTATTTTTGATAATGAGCTCTTCCATTGGTAAAACAAATTAGTGCAACCATGTATTTTTGTCCTACTGTGAGAACAATTACATAGCATATCTATTAGGAGACATAAAAAATACTTTTGACAGATGGTATGGCTGTGAATTAGGATTTATGAAGATTATTGTATGTCTGGTGTCCAGGACACCTGGGATTATTAAATTGATGTAAGAAACAACAACGGCAACAACAAAAATTACATTTCTGGTAATAGCTGCAGTGTTTTCTATCTCCCTACTGTCACCTTAAGAAGCAGCTTGTGTTTATTTGATATTGCAGTTCTTGACAATCTGACATGCGCTCTTTAGCCAACAGATGTCAGCAGATTTAATGGGTGAAAACTGTACCAATAAGAGTATTAAAATAAACTACCAAAAATGAGAGCTGTCTTTAGATAGCAAACTAAGATTTTCCTTGTGTTGTGTGTTTTTGTTTTGTTTTTGTTTTTCTTTATAGTCCTATTTCTCCCTCAAATACTTAATGGCTGTTGTCTTCTATCTAAGGAGCTTGTTACATGTTTTCTAGGGCAAGAGAGAATCCCCCAAGGGATTGCTTAATCCATAATTATCTAATTTATATGTTGTTGTTATAGCCACTCTTAATTATATACCTTGCTGTGATACTTATCATCATGGAATGTAGTTTTCTTTACGAATTGAAATAGTTCTCTTACGGTTCTTGTGCCCTTTGTTTTTATAATTTGCAGATAGAAAGCCCACGTTTCTTGAAGTAAATTTATCTATGGTTTCCTGCATATACTTATGTGCACCATTTTGGGCAAGTATGTAAACAAATTAGAAAACAAAAATTGTATCTGAGTTGGCAGATAATGTCCTCATTAAATTGCTCCTTTGTGAAGGTGCTATGCAAGGATTCTGGATAGGTATAAATAATAGTTTTCTAGGCATCCTGTTATGGGTTAGTCAGTTGGAAAGACAGAAATACTATAATATATAAAATATCAAAGAAGAGATAATGGGACTTCTAAGTGCACAGAGTAGTGGAAAAAAGAATTTTCTTTTTATACTTCCAGAGAAATTAGCAACTATTGCTTAAGTTGATAGACTTTTAAAATATAATTTTGAGCAGATCACCTGATATAATTTTAGGGCATGAATAATGCTAGTGTTACCTTGTTTTCTTGTTTTAAAAAAATATTGTTATGTATTTAAAAAATTAAATTGAAATTGATTGTTTCTTTCAGACTTGTTATTGCCCAGTTTTTACTAAAACTTGGCTGTCTGCGTAGTTTTTGCAAGTCACTTGAAAAGGAGCTGTAACTGATCGTGTTTGTTCAGTCACCCAACTCTTAGTTTATGGTTCAGAGGGCCCCATATTTAGAATCACAAGAAGCGAGTTCTGGGCTAGATTTACTGCATCATTTTAAATATCCCACATTTCCTTTAGAAAAGGTGGTCTATATACAGAATTATTGGCCACTGTTTGTGATTGCTCCCTTTTGACAAAATATAATGTCTCTAGAAAATGTTGCTGCTTAGTTTGGCTTTTTTTTTAAGCTCTTTTAAGCTAGAATTCTAGTCATGGCCTGGTTAGATTAATTGCTTGTCATATGTCATATTAACTGCAGTATCTTCTTTTTCACATATAAATCCCTTAAAGCATGTTGGTCTATATTTTCTGTCTTCTTAATTGGGTATGTAAGCAATAATCACTTAATGAAATTATCCAGTCTTAGAAGCGACTAGATCAAGGCTGTCTTGCAGCAAGTCATCAAGCGTGTACTTTTCTCTGCTACTGTCAAGAAGAAAGATCTTGTATTTTACTCAACTATTGTGTATGATCATAAGCTAAGCTATAGCAAGTCAATTTTAACATTACATTTAAGGAAGGATGACTAATTTTTAATGTTTGTGGCTGCAGTGACATAATCTTTCTTAGCTCCCATTGTCCTTTACATATACAGCAAACAGCTGGCAGTTCTTTGAGGGATACATGCACAGACACATATCAGAACTGCATACAAAGCACAGCTGCCATGTGATAAGAAAGGCACAGTATATGGTCATGATCTTAATGAGAATGAAGTTCAATAGCCCAGTCACCCAAAAACGTCAACTACTGCATATTACAACTATTACTTTGCCACAGCATATTTACTTTACAATGCTTCATTATGTTGTCATGTTCATATCACTCTCTGATAATTGACAAAAATATGTAAGAAGTCTTCTAAGAAGATGAAGAAGTTCTCCAGCATACATGGACTAGTGGACTTATGTCTGCCCTCAACAGTTGGGCAATTTAGAGGGGAGGGTGTATATTATATATAAATACATCATATATACATATATAAAATGTAGGCAACATGATTATCCATAAAAAAGTCTGTTTCTGCATGTCACAAAAGATTAGTTGCAATGGCCTCACAAACAACATTTTATAAAATCTGATTTGTCTTAATTTATTGACCCAGGGTCAGCCAGCAAGACCTGGGAGTGTCTTGTAAGACTATGCTTTATAGGGTTTTTCTCAGTTCTAAAGTGAATAGTTAGACTTGTTACCTGTGTAACATGATACATGGCTGGAGTTATTTCAAATACCTGGTAATCATAGTAACATCAAGAATGCTATGTCCATTGTCTTTTTCTTAAAGGGAAGCATTATATTTTTAGATATAGGGAACTGGAGTGAGAATTGAGAGATGTGAATTAATGTGGGCGTCACCAACTTCCTCTCTAAACTTAGAAAACAGTTTATTTTCAAAAACTAATACAGCGCTCTCTTACAAAGCACTTTTCTATAGCACTTTGCAAGTATGAAATACTGTAAAACCCTTTGTATAACTTCAGTTAAGATTTCATTACAATAAGAGCTGCGGAAGCCTTACAGTCTTTTCAGACTTGAATGTTCTGTTTAGCCAGCAAATACACATAAGCATAACAGATGGATTGGACCATCCCTCCCTCGTGGTCAATTTGTATGATTGGTGAGGTTTGAGCAGCAGAAGACAAAATCACCTCCTGCAGGGACGTGCAGACACACAAGCATGATATATTTTCATTTTTTTAGTGCCTATATATAACAATGTATGTACCCATATATACAAAGTTCATAAAAAAAAAAACCAAAAAAAAAACACTAGTAAAATTAGTCTCATTGGCAGCCTCTTCATTTTGAGAGCTAGGCTTTAGTAAAGGAATGTATGCTCCAAATAGTGACCAAGGCACATGTATCCGGAAGCACAATTTGCATACCTCCTTGTTTAGTTTGGACAGACTCACTATATGCTTGACTTAATTGCATGCTTACTCAGTTGCGTTGAATGGGTATTTGTAGCAGAAAAAGCTCAAACTGGGTGCCCAGATGTTCTCATCATATATTTTAGCCTTCTTCTCATTTTGGGATCTTCTGACCAGCTTAATCCCCAGATAAAACTACTGATTATCCCGTATCTCTTCCCCAAACACAGGCAGTCAGACTAAAATCCAGTAATGCTGGCTCACTTTGCTGCTGTCAACAAATAGATTGGTCAGTCATTCTGCCTCTGGGAGCAACCCTTCTGGGCTCTCCAAATATGAAAATTGATCTAAAATGCATACATCACTTGATGAGACTGTGTGCTAATACAGCCTGATGGTACAGTGATAATTACAGCATGATGCATTAGCATAAAATTGTGGCTAAAAGACTGTAGCGTAGGGCAGCTTATTAATAATTACTTTAAATACCAAGTAAGGAAAGTAACAATGTCTTTAGGTTAGTTATGCTGCCACTTTCTGGGGAAACAAAACAAAAAAAGCCCAAACAAAAAAAAAAAACAGAAACACACAGTAGCAGTTGGTACTCCGTTTAATGGAAAGGAAATATGACATGAAAACTGCCTCATTTCAGTCCAAAATGCTAATATTGATAAGACAGGAATATGTTTTTCTGTACTTTCCATCAGTGTTGTGATCCTTTCACCACAATGTACTGCTGTTGTGATTTCTGCCTTAAATGCCTGAAGCTTCACCACTCCTTAGTCATACCAGATTTGTGAAGGACTGTGCATTGGGTTGTACATAGTCAAATTTTGTTCTAAAGCACTTTATGAAATTGCAAGATAAAATGGAAATGATTTGTTTGCAAATTTCTTTGCTTCCATGGTATTGCAGATTCTAAGAATGCTTTTCTACTGTTGTAATGCAATTAGTAGCCCTGCTTGATAAAAGCAAGTCTATTTTTAAAGCAAAAAAGTACCCTTCTTCCTTTTCATTACGGTCCAGTTATCTTCCTCTGGCAGAGAACCAAGTTCTGGCCACCTTAGAGGCCATCTTAATTGAAGGAAATGACCAATATTTGTTTCCTTATGTTTATTTAATTAATTGTTTGATCCTTTACTGTGTAAGAGTCATCATGCATCTCAGAAGCCTAAGCAGTAGGTGCTGGGGACAACTCAGTCTTCTTAATATTTTTACATTGAAGCTTTACAAACTTTGGGTCCTGGTAATCTGTTTGTTGAAGGTGCTGTTGGCAGCTGCTTCAAGTACAGACTGCATATAGAGGAACATGGAGTCAAATATCCATCCTTCTTTTCTCCAGCCAACTTGAATCTCTCAAGCAGGTGGGAAGTTGTGTTAAGAGAATCTTGCCTAATTCACTGGTTTTGGCATTAGAATATTTTACGTCTGTAAACAGGACATGTTGCTAGTCTTGCCACATACTTGGATTTTAAGCAGCATGATAGAAACCTCAGTGCAAAGCACTTAGTACAGCAATTTTTTTTCACACATCTGCCTGAGAACCCATTTATGTTCATCAAGACTGAGGAGAGAGACCATTAGGAAGATACAGGGGCTTAGTTACCTGACAGAACTGAAAGCATGGCTGAGGATGTTGTTTGCAGGTATCACTGAAGAACTCTTGGGTTCAGACTAGTAATTCTTTGCTGTTCACTCTACTTAATTAGCTTTTTTTATTGAAAACCAAATCCAAGATAATTTCCTTTTCCTTTCCTCTCATTGTAGATGGAAATTGTTATCCCTCTGTGTTTTTCCGCTCACTGCTATTTACATTCTATGGAGACATTTCACGGATGTTGCAGACGACCTCAATTACTCAAGGAGAGATGTCTTGAAACAATAACTTCTGATTTATGCAGCTTTTCCCGGTTGTTTCAATTTGCTGAAAAATTTATTGACTTTTTTTTTTTTTTTATGTGTGTGAAACCATGCTAAATATTTCCTTACTGGCTTTCTGTGTTCACGTGTCTAAATTCTTTTCTTAAGTAGACAGCTTCCTTTCCCATTCAAGATTACCCCTCTTTTTTAGAGCTTCTGCTCCATGGATGTCTGCCATTTCAGAGAAACTGTCATCTTTATCCTGCCATAACAGATTACTATATTGTAGCTTCTACAATTGCAGAGGTTGGGAGCAAGAGGTAGAGAGGATGAGGTAGAGACCCAGTCTGTCTAAGCTTGTCCTATTCAGGATATCAGCTTCCCAGAAAGTCTTCAGCATATTTTTTTGCTTGGAGCAGTAGAGAGAAACTCAAGTCTTGTAACTAA
The DNA here is from genome assembly GCA_032466535.1 of Forpus xanthops. Classification (NCBI taxonomy): domain Eukaryota; kingdom Metazoa; phylum Chordata; class Aves; order Psittaciformes; family Psittacidae; genus Forpus; species Forpus xanthops. Next base: position 9,789 of record JASSUY010029127.1, read on the forward strand.
CTGCATCAACCAAATGTAGCGACTAAATTAAAAAGGATTATTTAAATACTGTCAATTTCATATGTGGTTAAAGTTTTATAAAAATTGTATATTCTCTGGCTATACTGAAAAGTTCCCTGAGTTCCTATTACATCAGGAATGAAGGTAGCAGCAAAATAAATGTGAGTACTTTGTGCTTTGGGATGACGCTGAAGTCACAGAACAAATCCATTAGCAGCATTTATCAGATTTTTCTATTCATTTTGCAATGTATTGACTTGCCCTTCACATCTGATTTGTGGCTTTGGAATGCGCTGCTGGGTGTCTAGAGCTGCCTGCATTTTCAATTACAGTTCTTCTGGCTGGTAGTTACTTACTATAGTAATTTTCATGACTTTTTAATCTTTCAGCATACATGCTACAGAAAAGAAAAATCTGACCTAGTTACTAACATTTTCTGGCACTGGTAAAAGCACAACATACTGAATATTGTTCATGTTGCTTATTATAATGTATGAGGTCTTTGCTATGAATAGCTTGCATAGTACTTCAAAGGAAAGGAGGAACTACATAAACTGCTCCTTACTGAACACACACCTCTCTCTTTCTTCTGAGATAATTCTGACCATGATATTCATGTTGCAGAGGAGAACGTTGTACAAAATTCACCTGTTAGGGCAGTGCCCTAAGCTCAGGGGCCCCAGAGAGGCACAGGGAAGCAGCAAGAGCAGGAAGCCTGCTGCAGTGGGGGCACAGCTGGTACAGCTCTTCCGTAATCAGATTCGAAAAATGCTAAAATTGGTTGGGATAGAAGGACAGATAAGAGAAGAATTATTTTAGTTACAGTGGGTAATTAAGCATTTTTAATAAAAATGTGTAATTCTTTTCTGCTTCATTCTTGTTTATGCTTTCTCTTAGTTCTGCTGTCTTTCTTCACGTTGCATATTGTCCCTGTCTGTTTCATTTTATAGTTTCTTGTGTTTAAGATGTTATGATTCTCTGTCTTTAAAAAAAATTATTGAATGAAGTAATTGAATAATAGGAATTAGGAGTGAAGGAATAGAGGTAGGAATTAGGAATAAAATTATCATTATACAATTTTGCTTCTGAGGTCAATATATTTGCTAAATTTATCACCACCACCCCCTGCAAATATTTCCTGTGCCCAACTGTTATTATTGGGGATTGAGTAAAAATAGAATCCTAATCTTGTTCTGGTTTGAGTTTGTGAAATTGTTAACAAAGGGGAAAAAAAAGGTGATGTTTTTTTTTCCTAGGATGAACAAATGAGATTGTTTGGACACTAGTAATGCAGCCTTTTGTGGTACTTGAGAATAATTTTCAGGGTAGGATTATATTCTGTAAGTGTTTCATAAATAAAACTAGGGGCATCTCTCATATTTACTGGGATACTGAAACTAGCACACTTGAACCGTGGAACATTAGGAGTATCCAGAGTTCAAATGGCAGCCTCACAATGCTTCCCATCTGCAGACATTACCAGTTTTAGCTGTTTGGGAGGGCAAGGAACATGTACTAATTACAGAAAGTTCATTCTGCATTTAAAATACCAAATTGTTAGAGAAAAAGCTGGTTCTGAATAATTGCATTTATCTAGTTGCTTTAATGCCAATAAGGATGTACAAATGTACAACATTATTGATACTGAATATGTGATTTAGCAAAGATTCCGCTACTGTTCTTTGCAGGCCAGGATACTCTGTGGGGAGCTTTGCTGTAATAATGAAAATCTGTAGAATGTCAGAGTACTTTTCACTGTTTCTTTACAATTTTTTTCTTTAAGATTTCAGCAACATTAACCTGGCCTTGATTCTGTTCTAGTCTAAGAAATGGCTGAAAAGCTTGCTTTAAGAGGAAAGTGAAAAAGAAAAATATCAGAAAAGTATGCTACAAATGAGTAAAAATATTCCTAAATGATTATTTTAAAATCTGGTTCTGCTTTACTCTGAACAGCTATGTTGATAAATGGAGAAAAATCATGCTGCCTGCTGACCACACAAAATTTTTACAGGTAGCAGGAGCTCTTTAAGAAAGACAAATCACTGCTGTGTTACAGAATGAGAGTCATAAGAAGCTGGAAACAAGAGCCCAAAGCAAATGGGAAAGCTGATTTCCATTGACAGCCATTCTTGCTTCTGAAAGCCTCTCCAAGGACTCAGTCTTGGCCTGAAGCTTTCAGACATGGAAGTCTGGCCTATTGCAACCAGTGACAACGCAAGGTTTAGGCTAATATTACAATCCCATTCACTGCATTTCTGTTAAGAAAGAAAGTCACCAGAAGCCATTTGGATACAGCAATAAGCCTCTGCAAGGTCTCTGGCACTACTACTTCCACCTGCTTTTGTTCTCCCAGAGGGAAATAACTTTTTTCTTGAGTCCTTGGTGGGGATGCTGACTAAACTTTTGAGTGAGACTAGAAAGAGCAGCAGCTCTTGTGACTCACATAAGGTTTTCTGAGGCATCTCAGGGGCATCTGTATTGTGCTTGTCTGGCTGTATTTCTTCCTTTCTTACAATTCTGTAAGGATATCGGTCACACACTTACTAGTGTGTTGGGGGGGGGGGTGTTGTTGATATTTTGAGTTGGGATTTTTGTGGCATTTAAAAACTATCATGTCATGTACACTTCCCCCCCACCTCCAGCTGATCTCCTTTACTAATCCTTTCTCCTATCTTAAATTTTTTAATACAAAGCACTAAACATTCAGAGCACCTTGTTCTTTTCCTCCTCTGTTTCACTTTGTCATTACTGCTGTGATTTGAAAAGAAAAGCATTATCTTCAGTGGAGATGCTCACTCTGCAATTCCTACAAATTTTCTAAAAAAGCCCAGTGAATGCCCTAAAAAGCATCAACTGAAACACAAATGGAGGAACAATTGCCTAAATTTCCCTTTCTAGATATATCAGAAATAACTGCATAATGCAAAAAAAAAATCTGAGATACATAATGATACATTGTTTGCTGTAATACCACAAAATTGCCTGAAATAAAACAAATATTTTTATATCACCAGTAGTTCTGTAAGTCTCTGTCATAATTATGATATTGCTGGATATTTATTAAATATTCCAGAAGATTGAATATACCGTTTGTTTCTCAAGGCTGTCTTTTTAAGGGAAATTGGTTCTGCTTCTGGAAAATTTCCCCTGACCCCCCTTTTTTTTTACAGAAATTTCTTTTAATGAATTTTTTCTTGTTAGCAAACCTTATTTGATAGTTTGAATCACAGCAATGCTAGCACTGATCTTTGATGCCACTTTAGAGCACTGTAAATACAGCTTCTCAGTGCACTGTAAACTATGTATGTTTTCTTCATTATGAGACTCTTGGCAGACTTTATGGTTAGCAGACAGAGATCAGAGAAGCAGCAAATTAGATGTTTCTAAAGGCAGCTGAGAATTTTTTATTTTACTTTTTTTTTTTTTTTTAGCAGAAAGGAAGAATTTACCTCGGAGGATAAGTTTATACTTTGTATACTTTGTTGGTTTTAAAATAACATAGCACTCATGCTGTCAGAGCACAATTGTTATCTGGTGGCCAGCTGCCATATATATGTATTTATATATACTGTTTCTTTTATCTCTGTTCATTTAGATTGCAAACCAGGAATGAAGAAAACACCTTGCTTATTTAAATTAAATTTGATTACCATACGTTCTGTAATTTTACCTGTTTTTTCTGACTCCCTGATGTTTGGTGAAATGTAAATTATTTGGGGATCTTCTGTGTCCATTCAGTTAGTATTTCTCATAACAGGATTGTGTGTCATAGCATTTGGCAGTGCTTTGTTTAGCTAATGTCCAGAGAATATGCTCTGAATAGATTGTATTCTGGGTAAATAAGTTAGGCATTTAAGTAGAAATCAGTGTGACTAATGTGGGATATCAAATTCTCTAGGACTTGCACTTCTATATATGCTTGAAGAATGCATGCATGAAAACGTAAGCCATTTCATAACCTTGACTTTGCATCACATAGGTTTGTGCTGGTGTCTGCATTGTAACCAGCTTGGGAGATCCCAGCGCTGATGGGAGATGGATGTTCTCTGCTAGTGTATCCAGTTTTTCATTACATTACCACAGTCAATATAAAAGCCTGATGGTCAGGTTGGCTTTGTCAGGGTTTTTTCACTATGCGGATTCTCCAGCATATGCCTCACCCCATTTAAAGGGTGTCTTTATGCCATAACACGTATGACACACTGTGTACTAGATAAAGGAATAGGCTCCAGAATATTCCAGGACTTACCCTGCAAACGTGACAGAGTTTTACAGCAGCCTATCTTCAGTTAAGTTTCTTGGTAAACTTTGTCCCAAGTTTTTCTACCAGATTTAGATTTTTCATTCTACATTAAAGAGTTATCCTTCCCAGGTTTTGTATTTTTCCCATTGCATCATTTGTTGGAATGTCAGCCAGTAATAGTAACATAAAACGTGACTTGCTGTAAATGAAAAAGGAATATGAACATTTTAAGATAGTGAAAAATACACATTTTCATGGGAGAGATAGTAGTGGTTTATATGTGAAACTGAAATAGGAAATCTCAAGTCCTTTTCTTATTTATGCTGTAAACAGATCTTGTCATATTGGGCCCAGGATCTTCTCAGGAGGGGTTGGGTATACTGGGAGCCAAAGACCATTGGATCCTTGACCAGCTTATGGGATTTGTTATACTGACCTGACACTTCTCTTTGTTCCTGACTTTTCTGTACTGTGTTGCTCCCAGCCATTTCGGGCTTTATTTATGATCCCGTTTTAACTATTCAAGTAGGATCAGAATCTGTAGACTATTAAGAGCCTTGCTGACACTATGCAGAAATTGAGTATGGTTAAGTGATGTTGAACAGTCATATAATTCTAATGTAATTCATCCTTCCTTACTACAGTCTTGGTTTGAAATGTGGAGAGGGACCTGAGAGTAGGAAAAGCTGGTTCTTGTACTGTCTCCTGTGTGCAGAAAGGGTTTTAATTTCTGGGGCTGCCCATTTGGTACCCTTCTAACAAATGCAAAGTTTCTGGGGAAAAATTAAAGATCCAAGATGCTTTGTGCTCTCTCCATTTGTTTTTTTTTTTTTTTTTTTTTGCTTCTTTGAAGTTAGTTTTGCCATGTGATAGGTGCAATTTGCATTGTAAATTGAGTTCATCCAGCTTGTGGGACAATAAAGATATAGACAGGTGTTCATAAAAGTATAGTTTGCCAAACAAAATAAACATTATATTCTAGGGATTTCTGATTATCATCTGAACTATGGGAATACGACAGCAAGTGAGGGGTCATTTTTCCCTGGAATGTGGGAGTGGGGGGAAGCAGAATGGTCTTTGAAGATCTCGTCTAATTGATTCCTCGATGTAACCTTTTCCTGTTTTTTCCATTTGGGGCTTTCTGGCTCCACTCTCCCCTTCAGAATATGGGACTGATTTAACACAAGCAAATACCAGCACCTCCATAAATTCTCCACAGGTTATTTCTTTCAAGAAGGAAAGTGCAGTGCAGTGTAGAAATTAAGGGAAGTTTTTAAGTTTACAACAGCTACAAAATTAAGTACTCATTTGAAGTATTGTGGGGGTTTTCAGGTAAATACCTAACATAAATGTTCTGTGTGGCAGTGTTCCTAGCAAAAGAATATGTCTATGGAAGATGTTTATGAATTTTGTTACGATGCACACCTTGAATCTATTTGGCCATGACAAGAAGGAAGACTTCCTCTAAGTGTTTGTTATCAGTCAGCAGCTATAGAAGTTAAGATCCCCATTAAAGTGAGAGCTGCTGATCTTCCACTTGAAGATAACTGTGCTGATTAGAATAGACAAGTACAAGATGTTTTAGGGGTTTTCCTGAACTTACAGACTTATGGTGCTATTGCCTGGGTTTTTTTGCTCAGAGCTTGGAAAGCTGCAGCAGGAGAACTATGCAGTCTTTTTGACTTTTTATCATCTGTAAACTGTACCTTCAGGGGTTATGTAGTACACACATGTCAGTATTACAATAGCTTAGAGAATATTGTTAAAGTAGGAGAAACACAGTGACATACCCTGTCTGTCTCCAGAGGGCTCTGAAGTGGCCTAGAAGAATAGACAAAGATGGGACTACTCTTTCCTTTTTGATATCTGTAAATTAATTTTTTGATAGCAACTAGCCAGAAGGTGGTCTGAAAGAAACGGGGAAAAGTCAAATAGGTTTTCTTAATGGGAAGTGAATCCCAGCAGCTCAGTAGAAAGGTGTTTTCTTCACTTGACTCCTTTGAGCTCATTCACTCATCTTTTGTACTGGATCATAACAAGTAAGGTTAGTATTTACATGTAGCAGTCATTCCTTTTAATAAAACTTATTAACCTTAAGAAATTTTACATTATTATCCTGTGATATAACAATTATTGATTTGGGGAAGTGTATCTTAAGCTTTAAATTTCTAGCCTTCATGAGTATAAACAAAAGCTTTCAAATGAAAGTCCGTTTCAGAGTGTGCAGCAGCTTTAACCTATTCTAACCCAGCAGTTTATGCAGGCGTGAGCTTCCTCAGTCATCTAAGTACTGACTGAACTGACACAGATTGGCAAGATTATCTATTTCATGGTTGACAATTTAATAGAAGGTTTAATGTTTGCTTATCTGACCTAGTAGATGAAATGTTGGATTATGTGAGGAATGAGTAGTGCTCAGATTGCGTTCAAGTCAAATCCAGTCCTTCCTCTGAGAAGCAGACAAAGTGACTTTTACTTGGCTAAATGCTTAAGTGTTAATTACTCCCAGAATAGAAAACAAACCACCTCACCACCCAAACTGTCCTTCTGCCAAACAGCTACAACTTCCAGCACACGTCAGATCTTGAGCAGCGCAGTTCCCCTAAAAATCATGGAAAAATTTAGAATGAAAGCACTGTCCATACAACTAGATCCATTTTACTCTTATAAGTTGAACACCAAATTAGCTTTTAAAGGTTTCAGTGCTCTCCCTTCCCTAATAACAGCATAAGCTTTGGATTTTTCTGGCTGTGTGCTATGTATGGAGGTCTGAAAGGAAGAATTTCAGTCAGAAATTCATGTCTAATGTTCTTGGCTTTGACATGTCTTGTTAATCGCTTTTGAGAAAATTACTGAAGATTCCCATATGTGTGCTTATACAAAAGCCCATATAACAAACATCTTATTCCTAGAGATTATGTGAGAGCTATCAGTTTGAATAGCATTTTATTGCTATAAACAGTAAAGTTAGATTTGATTTCTAGAGGCAGAGTAAATAGTCTTGTCTCTGTTTTTAAAACAATAGAAGTTTTAGGATAGACACTTAATAAGGTCATATTGGTAGGCCAGTATCAAAGCTTACAAGCGTATTGTGTCCAGCATCCTATCTGCTGGCATTTTCTGTAAATTATATTGTCTTTTATACAGCAGGGTTGGTATTGGTTGTTGTTTTATTTTATTGTTGGGTTTGATTCAAGGGTTTGGGGGTTTTGGCTTTTGTTTGTTTTAAGCTTTGTTGACTTTTTCTATAACGCACGTGTTTGGCAATGTATATATTGCAATTCCTATTGCTATTCCAATTTTTCAATTTCATTTCAAGTTGGAAAGCAACATCATTAATACTTTGAAATAACTGGGATAGGAGTGCTTTGTGATCATCAGTCATGCCTTTGTTGGACAACTTCTGAAAAGGCACAAGGGGTCCAAAAGACAGAGCTTCATCAGTTTCTGAAAGGAGTTCTAATGCAACTTATTTCCCCTAAGCAAGACTGGACATTATGACAAAAAGTCCTGCCAAGCTTATGGGTTTCATAAATGCAGAGTAACAATAGGTTGAGAAATGTTATTAATTATCAAAAAAATCCATTGTTGTTTTAGCATTAATTCAAATCAACCTGACCCAAAAAATTGTATCGACATGAATTGAGAACTGCTGTTTCAGATGCACTTCAACTGAACCCTGAAATTGCTTTTATTTATTATTTTTTTCATGTATTCATAGGTCATAATGGCTCTAAGCACAAAGCCTTAGCTGCCTGAGTCATGATGTCTAAATTCCTGCTTTTCTCTTTTCTTTAGATAAATACAGGGCACCGATCTCAGTTGAGTGTATCAAGTGCCGAGGTGGGAAATGAAAGGAGTCAAAATTTGGAAAGCAGCCCTTTCATGTCAGATCTTCTGAGTGACGTACCCTTTGCCCTAGCACCACATGTGTTAGCAGTACAGGGCACCCGTAATGATGTTCCTGACCGATTGCTCACCTACGACATCAATGATAATTTATCAAGATTTTGGTATGACTTTACCCTTGAAAATTCAGTGCTCTGTGATCCGTAATGTTTTCTTTAGTATTTCTGTGTGTGGCAAGGAAAAAGTCCTAAGGTGAAGATACGGAATTACTTTAATCAACTTAACATTTTGGGGGACTACCACTGGTGTATCAGATGAATTGTGTCAAAAGGATTCTTATTCACAACCGTGTTATATTTCTTATCTTTAAGTGAACTGTAACTTACTACGTTAAATATTCTGGTTATCTCCAAAGAAATCAAGCAAAATTGTTTCAGCCAGAGACTGGTTGTTGGAAACTACTTCCAGTAGGTAGGCTGCAGACACAAACATTTCATAACTTTAAGGTGAAGTTTACACATGCCTGCTCTGTTTTGTGATTTCACTCAGATACTAAACACGTAGATCCTGTTGTATGTGTTAAGATCACCTCTGATTTTCTACAGATAGAAACCACTATTAACAGTAAAGCAATATTGCTTTGCACTCCTGAACCGACAACTTTTCAGTTAGACCAAGTTTTAAAACTCAGAGTTAAATATGAATACTTAAATAATTATGAAGACTTAATAGAACTGGTAAAATTTACCAATTTCAAGGTGAAAATCAGTTGCTCTGCTCCCTTTCCAACAGATGGTATTTTTGTCCATCTCATGTTGTGCGTGGAGAAGTCCTCCCCTCCTGCCTGTTGGCTGCTGTTTGTTCTCATTACCACATGTGTTCCTGATTTATACACAGATCAGCTTTTCCATTTTAACCTCTTTGCCCCCTGAAGAAGGAAATCTCAGGACACGTACTTTTAATGGTCACACCCTTCTTTTTTCAATTTGTGTGCCAGAGATACACATGGCAATGTTTAACAACAGGAAAACATTACATTGTTTTTTATCCAGCTAAATTAAATGGGTAAGTACCTAAACAGTATTCTCACAGACCACTGTGTCGCCTGCTCACAACCTTTAAGCATGTTTTTCCCCAACTAAAATCAGAGCTCTGATGCAACATCATAATTTTTGATGAATAGTGATCTGTGTCACACCAAAAAACATTTGTTTTTTTCTCTCGGGGTAGAATATTTATATTGTGCCAAACATTAGTAGATCTTTCCTATATTTTCTATGCGCTGTGGTAGCTTAAAATACATATATTTTCAGACTTGCATCCTCCTACAGTTTTTGATAGAAATACTGTAAATGATGAAGAAATTGCGTTGTGAATACATCTTTAGTTGTTAAATATTTGTGGTTTAGATTTTTTTAAATGTATGTATTTAATATTTTTGACAGCTGTGTTCATAAATGAAGTTATTGTTTCGGGGGACAGTATGCGCTGCAGACCAATAAAAAACATGCTAAATAACAGTGAGTTATTTCTTATGTGTGAGAGTTATTACTCAGCTTCACCTGTATTGTTTACTATAGCTTTGACCATTCAGATTTCATGGAAGCTTGAACCTGGAAATTCAGTTTGGAAATCTTTTCAGTGTCATTTAAAATAGGGGTCCTTTTGATCAAATATATTGCACGTTCATTTGATGTATTCTGTGAGGTGGTTTAGGTGTTATCCATGGCTCTGCTCTGAGGATCGTGTGGCTGTGAGCTGGGAAGTACTCACAACTCTTACAAGGAAGAATTGATTTTACCAAGTTTTTTAGAAGTGGTTTGTGTGCTAATTTTTTAGTTAATGCATACCTGAAGCACTCAATTTAATTTTCATGATTGATTTATATTTAATCATTAAAAAAATAATCATTCTGCAAATAGTGTGTTTCCATTCAAGTTGTCCATTTCAGACCTGAAATGTTTCTGCGGCTCAGCTGGTCTAGAAGCAGAACTGCAAAACACTGTTGAAGACTTGAACAAACTCACAATACTTGTTCTTTCTTTGCTAGCTGACTTGGCGTGTAATTTTGTGCATTCATTTCTTGCCAAAAGTTAGATAATTTATCTAAAATAATTACATCTTGTCAGAACTGTGCTCTGTTGCACTCACAAGCATCTTTTCAAAGGAAAAGGAGAAGCAGAGTAGGGAGGAGGTTGTATTCACCCATAATGAGAAATGTAGACAGTAGGTTAAACATTTGACCTTCATCCTTTGTCATGTTTTGTAAAGGATAAAATCTACATCTAGCAAGAGTACTAGTAATGAGCAAGGGTACTTGGAATGTGTCTACTGACTGTCCTCTCTTTAGGCAGACCTGGGGAGCAAACCTATCCCTTGCTTGAGATCATCCACAAAAAATAGATTGAAGCCTAATGGTATCCAGACAGCAAAGGTGAATTTCTTCCCACTGAGATAAGAAAAAAGTACACTTAAACTGTTAGAAATTGGTAAGATTTATGGATATTACTGTGTGCCCACTGATAATATGAAGGTAGCCCAAAATCTTCAGAAAATCAAAGATTTCAAACTCTTAATTCATAAAAAAATATTAATTACTCGTGCAACATGTTTAACCTTTTATGCCAAGTGATTATTGCATAGGTTATGTCTGAAGATCTGTGTATCTGTCAGTGTCAACAAAAGCTGAATTGTTCTGTATATTGTCAATCAAATATTTGAACACTAATGAAAGAATATAATTAGTTTTTTTAAAAAAAATAAAACCTATTCAAGTATAATCAATAATGATATCAAAATAGTGAGCCACCCTGGCTGTCCTTTCTGTATATTCTGTATATATAATAATGAGAACTTCAATAGAACTGCTTGCTTTGTGTTATGCATAGATATGTAAATTTTTTAGAACTGAAAGATATTTCATAGCTGTTGTTGTTAAGTTTAAGATAAGTTGTCAACTCCAGAACTAATAGTAAAAGAAAAGTGTAATCCTGAGCCACTGAAGTGCTGTAAATGGGAGCTCTGTCACTGCCATGAGTAGACGTATTACTAGGCCTAAACTCCTTTTCTAAATAGTTATGTAGAGTTACTGCAGCTCATGGGAGATCTGAGTTTCATTTGCAGTTCTCTACATTTTCCCTGCAAGAGATGTATTCTGTGTTGTGTGATAGCTTCCTTCTGGAAATTCTAATAAATCAAACATAACAAGACACTTCTTATTTCCTCTGGAAGAGTTGTAAATATAGGCTCTGGAAAAGTCTAATTTTAAGCATAGGAAAAGGGGAGTGAAGCCCACATGTACGAAGGTAAATCAAAGAATAATTGCATCCAGAGCAGGCTGACAGAAGGCTGACTGGGAGCTGGTCCTTGCAGACAACTCCCCGGTGACAAACTCAGAGGTGGAACCAGAAAATGCTGTGTCCAGCAGGTCAGTCAAGGAGGTGGTTACAGATCCCATTCCTGATGTTTTCTCTAAAGTATGACCCAAACTCTGATGCTGCAGTCCTGCAGATGGCAAATATACCCTTGTGTGGACACAGCTGAGAGCTTTTGACCCTAGATCAACTGAAAGGAAAAGGCTAACAGCATATTCACTGTGGTAATTACAGTGCCTCAAAAGCAACACACAGCTCATTGCATTTTTAGCTGGAGAACCTGTTACGTTCACAAAAGCACTAACGCAGTCTCCTGGGCAAGATGAGTGGGTTGATCAAATAATAGCATAAAACTTGCACTTGAGAAACTGCTCTCCTCCCTGCAACCACCCTTTTATTATGACATGACAGTTCATCTTGCTTTGGATTTTCTTTGCTCAGCCTAGTGAGTATGGAGAGGAACCAGAAGTGCAACTCCTAGGGTAAGTCCTTCCCTTCTTAGCTAACTGCGATTCTTTTGCTGATGGCAGGGCAATTCCAGATTAACCAGATTTCCATTTGAAGCTAGAGAATGTCTGTTACAGCAACAGAGGCAGAAAATCCTCTGTATATTCCAAAGGCAGGCTCCAGTTTGGTGCTGTATGAAGGTTTAATAAGTGGAGCTGGGTTTGTTCAGCCCACCTGCTGTACTGCAGCTCTTCAACATTGCTAAGCTTGGGGTTCTGTAATGAGCTCACAAAGCTAGGAGGAAGTATGTTAAGCCTGATTTTTTCCCATCAATATGTTGAATTCCTTAAACTAAGGAAAATTATTGATCTCCCGTATCCTCCACTGAGATCATCTTCTTTACCAGCTAGATATTTATGTCCATTGAGTCTGTGAGAGAACTACCTCTTTCTTTTCAACATCCTTCACACAGAGAAAACTCTTTTCTGAAAAGAGACCTTCACTCTGCTCCACTCTACAAGAGGGTTCTGTTCCCACAGACCCTTTCTTAGCCCTCCTGTTCAAATCACAGCCATTCAAAAGAAGCAATGCCAAGTATTCATGCATACTGGAAGAGGAGAAAAGTCACTATGTTGTTCCCATTATGTGGACAGTCAGTTAACTTGGAAGCATTATTGTCCAAAGAATGAAATGTAGATTTTTGTCAACCCAGAATTTCATCATTTTCAGATGCCAGGAGTGTAAGAAGTAACCTTGATCTAGGCACAGCATCTCACTGATCAGTTCTGGAGCACATATTTGAGGTTCTACAAGCAGGTATGTGAAGTTTTTTCTTTGACATATATGACGCTAATGAGTAAGGCTCTTTTAATGCTCCTGCATGTGCCAGATTAATGATCGAAAAAACAGTAAGATCCAAAGTGCTACTTTGACTTCTGTGCATGCAGTCCCTCATAAAACAGTTTTTCCCTCCATGTATAAGTGATTTTAATCATTCAGTTGAAATCCTAAAAAATAAATGCTTTAAACTTTATTTTCTGAAACATATTGATGGAAAGTTTTTCAGCCTTCGTGGTGGGTGCAATAGTTCCTGACTAAGACTGGCTATTCTACTTGCAATTACTTTGAAGCTACTAAAAATTATTAGGTTTTTACAGGTATTTACCTAGTATGGAATGGCAAGGTTCTCATGTGTTCATTACTTCTTTTAGTAGTATAGAAGGAAAAATATGTAGTAAAATTACACCAAACTAAGGAAGGGGTTGGGGAAAGGACATGTAAAGCAGTTTTCATTGAATGTTATTTCTGTAGTATTTGCAGTTATGAAAATATGGAAACTAAATGAAGTGCAGGTGGTAAGAATATAATGCCACCATCATATGGTGACCTGAATCAGAATCTATATTGGTATTATGGCCTGTAGTCTTTTTTTGTGTACATGGAGTAGGTAGCACCATGGTCCTTCATGCAAATGCATACATTAACATAAATAGTAGAGAGTAACAATGGATCCCATACTCCTTTCAACATCTCAGGGCAGGTACTTCTCTTTAGTCTGCAGCCCTCCATGCAATATCTTTCTAGACAGTGTTTTACTCTCCAAAAAATTGGTGAATATTCTATTAAAGTTTACTTTCTGATGAGGGTAGCTCACAGAGCTTTATTGTATTGCAGCTCAGTGGTTTGTCAAATACATCCCTTCTCCAGAAGTAAAACAGTCTGAGCACGCTGCATGCTTTGATAATAAAACAGGACTTGTAAAGCTTTCAGCGTTGTACTGCAAGTTATGATGAGATGTTGGAGAAGCCTTTTTTTAATTGTGTAGCAAAAGAGAGTATCTAGCAGTGGAAGTGGAAGTTACGATGACCCCAGAAGGATGCAGCAGCTGTGGAACAGAGACAAGAGGGGGTTTAGTTCTGCCAGCCAATTCAATTCACTTTTCTTTGCTGCAAAGATAAAATAAACTCTTGAGATCAAAGATCTTATTTACAAGGCTGTCCTCTTAAGTCAGTCGACACATGTACTTCAGTAATAGAACATAAAAGAAACTGCTCACAAGCAAACAAAAAAAAGATGAACCTCAATTATAAACATCCCTCATCCAACTGTTTGTGGATATCAGCATTACGGTGAGAGTAGCCACTTGCATCCAAATGTTCATGTAACTCTTGGGAGGTCAGTTTTGGGCATCCATCTAAATCGCACTGGAAAAGAAGTCTATAGCAGATGGGTTCAGAAGACAAAGGCTCAGGTGAAATGGACCATCACAGTGGGAAGGGAAATACTACTTAAAGTACTTACTGCTTGTTAGAACTGAAAAAACTTTGCTGACCACTGCATCACCCTTTCCATGAAGAGATCTGTTGTTTGTCTGTTTCCCTTAAGAAAATTAAGCAGTGTGTGTTGTTTTGGAAACAGTGCTCTTAATTTTCTTTTTCATCTGTTTTTAGAAACTACTGTTTCATCTGCTTGGCTTATTCTTCTCTTAAAGATATTTTTAGATTCCTGTAACTCCAGTTTTGTCTATTATATGTTTAGATAGGGCTTTTGTCAAAGACTTACTATTTGTCTTACCAATTGAATCAAAGGATCTTTTTGTTATTAGTTGACTTTCGTGTATTTTGTAGTTTGGCTAGTTCTCCTTCAGTTGTCTCTCAAATAAAAAAACATTTACACTTCTCCCTCTACTTGATAGGGTGGAATAGAACATATGCCTTAAATTTATTCCAGAAAGGACTGCCAAATTTTGTTTCAAGAAGTATTACAGTACTTTCAGATATTACATATCAATCTTAGTAAAATTGTGGCTAAAATTGGACACACAGGGTTAACATATTCTCTCTTTTGATGTAGTTCAAATGACATTGAAATTTATCTCATGTTTTGAGGGCAGGCAAATGTAGTTTCGCTGCAGATCTCAAATGCTTTACAGTAGAAATCAGTATTAGGATTCATCTTGAATATTAATATCATAAAGTGAGGACAAATTTTGAGTCTTCAAAATGCTGTAAAAAAATAGAGTGAATGGACAAAGATGGCTGATGTATTTTTGTTTTCTCGGAGGCAGAGCAAAATTATCTCTTGTCATGTTGTCGTTATTTCCATAAAAAAGTTTGTATGTCAGACTGTTGGTCTAGCTACTGATTTGTAGAAATCTGGGAGAATCTCTAGGAATAAATCCATTTTCTAGGATGATAGGTTTTGGACAAAACAGTTCACCTTCATGTTTAAGACCTTTAAGTCTTCTCAGATTAAGACTCCTCACCATCACCTCCAGTGGCTGTCTTTGCTTCAGAAGAAGGTTGTGCCCTAATTTAGAAACATTAATCTGATATTTCCTGATCTCTACTCCATGCAGCTGGACCTGGAGAGATGGTTTGCTTCTGGGATGAGGTATATTCTGGTAGATAGGTATTTCTACAGTGACAATCCTTAAAGAGGATGTTGCACATCGATATCCTGTGGGAAAAAGCAATGCAGACTTGACCAACTTCCATTCCTATCTCCTACAATATTAGCCGTGTAATGACAGAGACCTAACACACTTCTGAGCATATAGCATGGTGCTGAATTCCTGCTCTGTCTTCTTAGACAACGACTTACTTATGAAGACTTTGAACTGAGCAAGATCATCTTCTGGTGATCTGCCAATCTTAGCAAATTGCCTGAGCCATTTCACCCTGCTTAGACCAAAGGAGGAGATTTAGGCCAAAATACAAAAGACATTCTGGAAGAGGAAGTCATCCCAAGACAGATCTGTTCACCACAGGCATCACAAAGAAATCAGATAAGACTTGCTCTGCAAGAATCTCCTATGGCAATGGAACTCTGGCTATTTATAAGAATATGTGCACAATGACTAAAAATAACTTTGTGGTGTTAGATGTGTTTTTATATCCTTGTCTTCATACCAGAGTAGGAAAAGTGTTCCTAGCATCTGTACTACAACAGCAGCCTAGTTGCCCAAAGATTATTTCCTCCAAAATAAAAATAGTTGTTAGGAAGATTAAAAGCCAACTAGTACACCCTTCTTAAACAGATGAAGCAGTTTAACTAAAGGATAAAATCTTACTTGGAAATTTGTTAATAGATTATTGTGGGTTTAAATTGCAATTAACTGAACAAGGCCTTTCTGCCACCTACTGCCTCATCTTGCTTCAAAAAGGTATTTTGTCTTGCACGAAAGCTAATATTCTGCTTCCTCAAAGAAATGAGCTACAAGGTTAATGCTGAGGATGTTCCCCTTTGAAACACTATTCTCTTCTGATATATCACTTAGTCTGGAAATCATGGCCCAGTAACCTGTCAGTCTCCAGGGGAAGAGTTCACTCTTTTAGAACTTACTCCAAACCTGATAGTAGAACGAGTAATCTGTGCAAACACATCTCAGCAAACTGGATCAGTGTAGGCATTGCCAGAGCATTAGAAGATGAGAGAAGAAATCCCCACAGTGGGATTTGGTGAGATCAGAAATTAGAATTTCCTATTCTATTCATTGGCAGGGGGAAAAAAAGGGGAAGGGGAGGAGGGGGAAGAAGAGGTGGCAGTGTGGCACTTTGCTCTAATTTTTGAAAATACCGAGGGTCTGCTTTGTAATAGCTGGCTGAAATGTTTTTGAGAACATGGAAACTCAGCAACACTTGCCTTACTCTGCTTACCTATTCCCCCTCTATATATCTGTTCTTAAACTTCTGTGACCTACAGAAAGCCTCTTCTACAGTGTTTATTACATTATTAAGATGATGAAATTTGGGTTAAACAGAGAAGAGGGATCATTCTTATCTGAGAATTTCTTCCCTTGAACCTTTTGTCCCAGATAAATCCAACCTGGGCTTGTAGGTGGCTTCTGTAAATGCCTGATGGTATGCTGGCTCAGGCCAGGCCAGAAGATCCAAGCTGGCAATTTTTCAGACGCAAATCTTCTATCTTCTCTGCTGCCCCCATGCTGATGTTCTTAATTACAATCCCAGTCGTCCTAGTTTCTGTCTGCTCATAGGAGAGGAGGGAAAGAGGAGCTCTTTGGCTAATGTTAAGATGAGAATCACCTTCTGGCTTGTCCTCTCTTCCTTTGACTGTCTGTGCAGGGAGCCAAGCACAGCTATGGCTGCCAGAGATGACTCCAGCAAAGTGCCTGGAAATGGTACGAAGCCTTTTTCTCTTACTTGTCTCCTGATGAATTATTTATGCAGAGATCAGACCTGTTGCTAGCATTGGAAGGCTGTATTCCAAACATGTACTCATTTACTTTTAAATAACTATTTTGATTTATTCAAAGTTTTTTAAGTCCTTATTACATGCTCTGGGAAAGAAAAGATCAGCGGGCTGTTTCTTTCCTCTAAATACAATGAAACAGTTGGTCTGCTGCCAGCCATGGAGGGAGGAGGAGGAAATTAGAATATACAGCATTTAAGGAAAAAGTCAGATAAAAATAAAACTTCATTCTGTAGATACAGTTTTAGTTACAAACTGAAGAGCAGTTCAAAGTAGAGAGATGTAGAGGAAGTTAATTTATAATGACCACTTCCTAAAATGGACTGAGGTGGAATTCACAATATAATGCTGGAGCTGTAGGCAAGCAACCAGTGTTTTTCAATCTGCTGCTTTCTCCAAATGTTTGAGAAAATGGTTGTGAGTTCATATAACTTCCATGAAGCTCACTTGCCAGTTGGGGCCTACAGATTGTCCTCAGCGGGGGGATATTTTATGCACATGCACACTAAAAAGCAGTTCTGAAAGGAAAAAGAGATTCTTTGCACAAACTTGAGTTACAGCAAAGTTGTTAAGATTTGTATCATCATCACCGAGAACAGGTTTTATCCTACAGATTACAGCAAAATTCATGTAAAGAGTTAGGGTTACAGAAATGTCTCATAAACTCAGGTACTTAAACAGAGAATGTAGATATATACTTTGTATGTGTGTATATGTGTACATATGTACATACATACACATGCATAGACATACAACATGATTATTCACAAAGTGATACATTGGGTGAGGCTAGTGTTCAGTTCCTCCAGAAGAATTTTCTCACATCCTTTAATTCAGATACCAGATGTTTCCTATGACTTTCCTTTTGGCATACCTGCTGTTAATAACACACTTACCAGCTTGTTCACACGAAAAGAAAGGGTTTTTTTAATGCCCTATCAAAAATAGTAGTTTAAGTTTTCCCAATTGTAACTTGTATGAAGGGGCGAAGTGGTGATATACATGGATGAAGATGAAGTTTCTAGACCTGAGTATTTGGCGGTTTTATGTGAACCATGTGCCTTTAAGAACTACTCTCTATCCTCATAATTCCTTATTATAGGAAATTGCAGTTGGCAGCAATCAGGTTAAGTATTTAAATATTTAACATTTAATTGTAGGGATTAAATTCGCATTTCCAATTTAAAATGTTTTCCCATTTTAACTACAAAACCTGGTCATATGTTTTAAACCTTTTTAAAAATGCTAATACTGACTTAGTGGGAATACTGACTTAGTGGGAAAATACTGGATTTCATGAACACAAAAGAAAAGACACACTGCCCTGGACTTCAAGAGAGCAGACTTTGGCCTCTTCAGGAACCTGCTCAGTAAGATTCCGTGGGATATAGCCTTAGAGGGCAGGGGGCCCCAACACTGTTGGTTGATATTCAAGGATCACCTGCTGCAAGCTCAGGAGTGATACATCCCTACTAGAAGGAAGTGCAGCAGGAGGGCCAGGAGACCTCCTTGTATGGACAAGGAGCTGCTCAGGAAAATTCGAAGGAAAAAAAGAGGCTTATCAAAGGTGGAAGCAAGGACAGGTGTCCTGGGAAGAATTACAGGGATGTTGTGTGGGAAGCTAGGGACTGGGTAAGGAAAGCTAAGGTCCACTTAGAATTAAAATTGGCTAGGGATGTTAAGGATAACAGGAAGGGATTCTACAGGTACATTGCAAATAAACAACAGGCTATGGACAATGTGGGCCCTCTTCAGAAACCATCAGGAGAGCTGGCTACCATGGATATGGAGAAGGCTGAGGTTCTTAAAGATTTGGGCCCACTGTAGGAGAGGATCTGGTTTGAGACCATCTTAGGAAGCTGACCGTATACAAGTCCATGGGACCTGATGAAATCCATCCGCGGGTCCTGAAGTAGCTGGCAGATGAAATTGCTAAGCCACTGTCCATCATATTTGAAAAATCATGGCAGTCAGGAGAAGTTCCAGATGACTG
>JASSUY010029128.1:0-27778 GCA_032466535.1 Forpus xanthops
GCTTCTGCCCAAGAGCTCAGCTCAGTCTCCCCTCTGGCAGTTAAAGCCATTCCCCTCTCCTGTCCCTCCATCCCTTGTCCAAAGCCTCTCTCCAGCTTTCCTGCAGTCCCTTTAGGCACTGGAGCTGCTCCTTCTCTTGTAGTCCAGTGCCAATGACTATTATACGCATGTGCCTGCATCTCTGTGCATGCACACAAGACAAACCTTCAACACCAAAGAGCTGTTGCTGGCTCCTCATAGAGCTTTCTTCTGCATGGCTTCCTTCTATGTGTAACTTAAGTGCATTTGAATTTAGATACAGATCCTGGTTGACATATAACTTGGGTATGATGGAAGTGGGTCCAGGAGAAATAAGTCAGCATGTGTGCTGGTGCAAGTGGAGCTCAAGGAGATGATGCTAGAGGTTACCAGTGGTTCCGGGACTTGCTGCAGGACCACTTTCATTGTCTGGGACACTGTGTTTTAGTCCCTCCCCGTATCTCTGCTCTCTTCACCTGAGGATTCCTAGTGAGTGCTAAATATGTGACAAGCTTTGCAGAGTGGTGGGAAGGGAATAGGAGACCCAGTCCCTTCTCTGGTAACTGCATCTCTTGATTTCTTAGACAGATGAGGTTGAGAATGACCTGAAGCCAATATTTGTGTCCTCCCCTCCAGTGTTGTGTCCTGTGCATCTCCAGAGCATGCACTGAATAAACCCTGTGGTGAAAGGCTGTGAAGTGTCTCGTGGGGGATCTGGAGGCCGGGGACCTGCTCATTCTACCACTAAAACACTCCCAATTGTGAGCTTGGGTGGAATCACTCCTGGGCGCTTTACAAAAGCACCCAGGAGCTTTGCAAGGGTGCAACTTGCTTTGAAGCCTGTGTAAAAGCAGCAGGAGGAGGAGGTTGGGGATGCTGTAGGGAATGTTCCCTGAGCACCCAGCTGAGTGGAAGCAAAAACTGTGTCCCACAGGAATTTTTGGGCAAGGAAAGCAAAAGGAAGAGAACTCAGAGGGAAAAAGTGGAAGTGCAGAGTGGGGCTGGAGCGCTTCTGTTCTGGTTTCACAGCCTCTCCCACCCCTGAGCACAGTTTTACGTCTTTGCAGCAAGGAAAGAAGTCAAACGCAAGTGTGTGTCCCCAGTTTCCTGTTCCTGCAGCATTTTCACTGCAGAGCATCGGAAAGGGCCTCGTGAGGCTTCAGCTCACCGCCCAGAAGCGATGCTGGCACCAGGCCTTTGCTTTTGGCTTTCCCCGTCCAGGCTGCCCTGCAGAGCCTCATTTCCCTTCCCGTGGAGCCCTGGTGCAGGAGCCCAGCAGCACCAGCTTCATCGCAGGAAGCCAGCTGCCTCCGGGGTGCTCTCGGGTCACGCTTGGTGCCAGCCCTGCAGAGCGCTGACCGCAGATGGCAGCAGGAGGGACACCGCTGAGACCGGGGCAGCTCCAACTCGTGACACAGAGCCCTTTGGTGCTTCATTGAACCCCGAGCATGAGATGTAGTTAAGAATAAGATGACAAAGAACCTCCTGCCCAGGAAGCGGCTGCTCCCGATGCAGGCTGAGCTCCTGCTGTTGAGCTGCTGCCCAGGACAAAGATCCAGCCTCAGGTTAAGGATGGATGCGAGAAGAGCCCGAGCAGCTGGTGTTTGCCTGATGTGAGGGTGAGGGTTTAGGCAGGGATGGAGTGCTACAGGACCACAGCTGGTGAAGGAGAGTGTAGCACAAACTCCCTATAAGCAACAAAAAGAGCAGAAAAGCATTTCTCCTCCCAGCAAAATCTGGGCATTTGGTCAACACGTGATCTGTGGCCGGTACTGGGTCCCCCACCCTGCTGAGAGCCATCATGGGGCTGGGAGCAGCAGTGCTGCTGCGTTAGCACAGCTCCATCAGCAGCATGCCAGCATTTCAGTACTGCACCATGGGGTTGGGGCTGGTGAACTCTGTAAAACCTGCCACGTTTTGGTTTCCCTGAGGTTCTGATTTCCGGAGACACGTGCTAGGGCAAGGACCTATTTATGGAGTTCCTTCTAACAGAAAATTCACCCCAGAAAGGAAATTCCCCTTTCCTCTTCCCCCTGCACACCCCAGCGGGGCTGAGCCCTGCCAGCACAGGCATTTGGGGTGCTTTGGTTTAACCCTAAATTGAGGGGGTTAGAGAAGGACAGAAGATGACTGCGTGGCAAGGGCAGGGTATGGTGTAGTGCACAGGGGAGGACACAAAACATGCGAGGAAGACTCCTGTAGCATTCCCACTCCATTTTGGGGGATTGGCATGAAGGGTATTCTGGTATTGACCAAGTAGAAAACTTCTTGGGGAAGGAGCCCATACCATAACAAAGATGCTGCCAGATTCTGGCAGCCCCATGGCCACATATGACGACAGGAAGAGAAGGTGTTAACTATCAGCTGTGGCCATTTGGGTCAACATCAGGGGATTTATGTTGTTTATAAGGCCTCGCTGCTACATCAACCCCACCTGCTTTGTCCTCCCCACCCCTGGGCCCTGTTTCCCACCAGGGAGAGGGATGTGCCTGGTGCTGGTTGAGCAAGAGGAGGTTGCTTGAGTTTGGATGCTGATGCTTCCCTGAATATGGTGACTTGGAAGGGTTGGGGAAGCACATGCACCATCCTGAGGGGTTCCAGCTGGGGCTGTGATGCTGGATGCCAAATTCCCTTGGAGTCTTTGGGCTGAAACCCTCTTGTACCTTCCTTTTGCTAGAAGAAGGTACATACCCCTGCTTGCCATTGTGGCTAGTGATGGCATGGCTGCCCCACCGAGCTGCATGTGGGATCCTGGTCAGTGAGTCTGGCTGTCCCAAACACCCATAGTTATAAGCCTGCTGAGCTTCCTCCTGGGCAGAGGCTGCCCTTTCCCATACACCAGGAAGCATTAGAGACAGTAAATATTGCCTTGGCTGGTTTCTGAGCTCTAGCTGCATCTTAGTGCAGACAAGATGATGGGCTGGTAGAGCCTGAAGTCCCATGTTCTCCTGTTGCTGGTATCTCCTATGAGCATGCTTACAGCAAGAACTACCTAAGGCAGAGAGAAGCCCAACCTGCTGCCCTTGAGCTGACTGGGGATGAGGAAGAAGTTTAGGGCTTCACAGCAGCATTTGGGTTGGCCCAGAAAAGCACCTATTGACAGCCAAAAATAAATGGTCTTAGCTGCTTGATCAACCCAGTCTGCCCCACATCTTTATCATGTCCCAGCCGTGGCTTCCCTTTCACGCTCAGGATCTTGGTCAAACAGAGAATCTGGACAGTGACCCAGTCAGGAACCCTGGCAGACCCTTT
This sequence comes from Forpus xanthops, assembly GCA_032466535.1. Lineage (NCBI taxonomy): Eukaryota > Metazoa > Chordata > Aves > Psittaciformes > Psittacidae > Forpus > Forpus xanthops. Next base: position 3,271 of record JASSUY010029128.1, read on the forward strand.
AGAGGTCCCAGTTCACCAACGAAGCTCCATTCAGGGCAGTTGAAAGATGGTGTTTCAAAGAAGTCAAACCAAGTTCATTTTCAGAAGAGAATCTCTCCAGTAATATTTTATTCATGGCTTCCAGCTTGTGCAGTTTCATCACTCAAGATTCTCTTCATTAACATCAATGCAATGGAGGGGACTGAACTCATTTCACTCGGGAGACACAGGCTTGGTTCTTATAGAATCATAGAATGCTTTGGGTTGGAAGGGACCTTAAAGCTCATCCAATTCCAAACCCCTGCCATGGGCAGGGACACCTTTCACCAGAGCAGGTTGTTCCAAGCCCCTGTGTCCAATCTGGCCTTGAGCACTGCAGGGATGGGGCAGCCACAGCTTCTCTGGGCACCCTGTGCCAGCGCCTCAGCACCCTCACAGGGAACAGCTTCTTTATATTCAACCTGAACGTTCCCTGTTTGAGTTTAAACCCATTCCCCCTTGTTAAACATGATGGCTATGCTCTGTTCCCATGCTTCTGGTGCTATTTTGATCCCTTCCAAGCAATTTGCGGGTAGGAGCCCTGCCCCTTAGCAAGCAGCTAGAGGATAATAATGCATCTGAGAGGACCAAGCTGTAGTTTTGCACAGCACGTCGCCAGGACTGTTGAAGAGCCAGATTTATGGAGCGAGAGCTGCATTCCTTCACCATTAGACACTGCGGCATCCCCACCCACCAGCTGCTGCCCAGCCTGAGCAAGTCTCGTCCCAGCCTTGCCACAGCTACACCCTATCCCAGAAAGCAGAGGAACCTTCAACAAGCTGCTTCGGTTCTGGGGAGCCCCATGGCCCACGCAGTCAGGTCTGGGTCTCCCTGTGCATTTGCTCAGGGTGAAATTGGAGGGCTCCAGTTTCTTTTTGCAGGTCTCTTCCTCTCACTTCATTTGAGAAGGTGGCCTCTGCTTGCCTCCGCTCCCCAATATCTCAGATCTCACCTGTCTCCATGGCAGTGAGATGGCAGTGATAAAGGCCTGAGATGTCCTTCAGTCTTGAAGAACTGATGCAGCCCTGATTGTGTTACAGTTTAATCCTACTTGCTCTTGCATATAGCAAAGGGATAGTCCCATCTGCTCCTAAGAAAGGGAAGAAATAACAATTCCCTGCTCCTGCTCAAGTGCCAGAGCTCTGGAGTCTTCTCATGACTGCTGGCATATGGCAGTGCTACCTGCCTGCAAGAACCCAAAAGGATTAGGACTTGCTCCCTTTGGCTTACATCTCTTCCTTACCTGTCTCCCCTCTAGGACAGGGTGTTAGTCTGAATTAGTGGCTTATCCTATGTAAGTACACAGGAGCCCTAATCTCCTCGCCAGGGTTTGTGTATTAGTGAGTTAGGTTGATATGGATTATCAAACCAGAAACCACCACCATACCATGGGAGAGAAGGGAACCTGTCCAAAACAGAATGCACTTCCTGAGTGGAACCAACCAGCCAAATTGAATCAGCTCCCAAGGCTTTGAGTCTACAGGATAAGCATGCTCTTGGATCTAGTTTTTAAACCCAGGCCTCAGAATTGGGTGCTCAGATCTATCATCTTTGTACCAAAGCATCCACTCCCCTTCATACTTGAGGATAGACGAGAAAAGAACAGCACACTTAAACCATTTACAGCTTGAGCCCATCTCCTGCAAAAAAGAACAGAACTGAAAGCCAGAAGCTGATGCACCAGCTCATTTCACCGTTTCTCTTGCACCCATGGAACCGATTAATTTAGTGCAAGAGGTTGGCTCCATACTCATGGCTGAGGCATGGAGCAGTCCCTGGAAGAATGCAATCCTGGATGCTGTAAGAGCCACCGAGCTGTTCAACAATGCTGGGCTGTGTTTTGGGACCTTCAACAGAAAGAAGTGGTGCCTCAGGAGCAATGTGACTGAGCCAATCCTCCGGTGGCTTTGCTGCTCTTTAAGGAAGGCAATAGACTGTATAGTTATCACCTGAAATGGGATAAAATCCCTCCCACCAAACTATACAACCTACTACCTCACCTCCACAGAGCAGTACAGAGGTCTTGTCTGATGCATGCCGTATCACTGGCTTGGCATTACTTGCACCACCTGCCTCCACGCTTGGTGTAGATGATGGGAACTGAAGACCTGACTGTCTCCTTAGGAAAGACAGTAGATTGTATAGTTAGCTCAAAGGGAGGACCAGACTCCACAACTATTCAATCTACTACCTCAGCCTCAAGGACAGCTTGGAACCATGGCAGTCTAAGGCAGTGAGATGGTCATTATCCAGGTGCTGGCTACTCCGCAGCTCCTTTGAAGAGAAACATGAAAATTCATCAGAATTCATGATGCTACGGAAAGAAGTCTCATACCCAACCTGTCCTGGAGCTCCCTTTCCTTCTTTAAACCTCCTTCAGTCCGCTTGAGCTATCCTCTATCACTGGCAATCACAAACTTTGTGCACCCAAGGGCTTACGGAAGCAGCAGCCCCCCCCTTTGAACCCAGGGCCATATATGCAGATGGCAGAGCTCTCCTGGACCTGCAGTAATGCCAAGTAACATACAGCCAGGCTGACCTCACCTCTTGAGCACATACCATATCTAGAACAAACCTGCCAGCCCAGATAAGAGAATCCATCCATTTAGCTGCTATGCGCTCCAGGGAATTGAGCAGATTAGAAATAACTGACTACAAGGAAGCTTTTAGGCTGCAGATGTAATGGTATCGAGCACATCAAGGCAGATCTCATTTCCTAAACAAATGAGTGCAACATGCAGGCTTGGTGTTCCTTTAATGCTATAGCACAGTCAGGGAGCATTAGCATGGATCTGAGACAGACTGGCTAACCCCCAAGCCCTTGGCTCACCTTCTGAGACTTTCTCATTCTCTGTACACCCAAATACAGAAGCAAGGTATTAAGCTGGTAGTTTGAAAAGGTTCTTTTGCAATGAGAAATCATTCCCTTGGAGATGAAAGAAAGCCATAATGAAAAGGGAGCCACACGTAGCACATTAAGCAGGCTGTATGTGCAGCACAATGGAGCCCCAAAGGAGGACTTCCCACAGGAGCTCAGCAGGAGGTGTCCCCAGGCTCCCCAAGCCTGCTGAGTGCTGTGGTGGGACAGGCAGGCGCTAAGGCAGAAGCCCCAAAGGAGACAGAGGCTGCCTGATGCTTTGTGTTTCCCAGCTAACAGGCAGCAGACTGAAGAAGTGAGATTCCTCAAGGTTTGGTGAGATCCTTGAGGTGAAGCTCAGGATGGCTGAGGTAGGAGGGTATCTGTGCAGCAAGGTTTGGAGAGTGCCCCTGTTCCTTTGCAGAGCTGTCTCAAGTCCTTCTCACTGGTGTTCAACACGGGCCAGGTAATTCTCTTCATTTCCTTTGACAAACCCAGCCTTCACAAGGGATGACCTGCTGTGCCAGGCCATCTGGCCGAGGCCTCTCCTGGTGTGACATCAAAAAGTCAATGTTGCAGGACTGATTCCTACAGCATTTAAGTACCCAGCCCATCCACACAGTGCCAAGTACCTTGCATCCCAAAAAGCCTTCTGATGGGAAGTGTTCCTCTTCCTATTTTACTGGTATAAAAAATGATGCACAGAAGTTGTACATCCCCCTGTAGCATGTACAACACCGAGATTAGACAGTTTACAGGTCCATCCAGTGTGTCACAGACCACTCTGCCTCATCAGGGACAGAATGAATTTAGACTGAAGTGTTTCAGCTTTCCAAGAAATAAGATAGTGCCACAGGCAGGAACCAGAAGGGACCATGGTGGCACGAAAGCCTGTGATTGCTGCCATGGCAGAGGATTGGGGATGTGGATGGTCTGGATCATCTGGATCATCACATCGGGTGATGCAGAAGATCATCATCTCCAAAGAGACTTGTGGCACCTGACCTGGAGGAACAATTTGTCCTGATGGCCAATCTGGTGGCTTATATTATTTTAGACATATAAACAAGATATACAGGCCAGGCATTGAAAAAGTCACTCCTGATACCATTGCAGAGAAGAAGTGTTTGGGACAATCTCAAACTGTGGGTGGTAAGTTACATTAAATAACTCCTAGTTCGCGTAGATCTAATTATACATGGAGAGGCAAAAAAGAAAATCCCTTCTGACCTCTATCAGTAACCCTGAAAACAGGAGGTTTAATTATAATAATTGTCTTAATGAGTAATGGTTTTGGGAATACCCAGCTGCTGACTTTGCAATCCTGATCTTGCCAGGATCTGTGAAGAAAGGAGTCAAACAGGAAGATTTAGGAACACTACACCTGGTGAGGGTCCCTGTGAGCATCCTAGCCTTAGCTTCACTGTCACTCTTGCTTGTGGTAGGTGCTGTACCAATTGCAATGACAGCAAGCCCCTCTCCTGATGGTTTGAGGTCTAAACCATCAAGACGCAAGATGGGGAAAGAAGGAGAAGCAGAGATCTAAGTCTGTCTAATATCATAAAGAAAGTCCATGGTAAAGCTGGAACCAGCCTTGGGAAGCCCTGCTCCAGTCTCTGGTCATACTGCCAGGGCAATGATTTGCCTGGACCAGCCTTAACCAGGTTCAGACAGGTTGATGTCCATGTCTTCCAACTGTCTTTGATGGAGAGTTTAAAAATGATGTTCTGTTTCAGTATCTGCAGGAGAATCATAGATCCTGGGAGAGACATCATCACACGCATTCTGGATAACAGCTCAGTGATAAAACCCTGCTGGGGTTTCACAAAGACGCATTATGAATTAGTCATATATCCATGCAACCACAGGATCCGTGCAAACTCCACCTCTACAGAGATTCTCTGTGCAAATCCCATGGCAATCACCAAGGAGAGCTGCATTCCAGCTCTGCCCTGCTTTCCAGACACAAAGCCTTCCCTTCTAGCCTATCTCTGCTGAAGCCTTAGATTTACAAGCACCTGAATGTGATGCAGCTGGATGTGATGCTATTGGAAATGCTAAATAAAACAGCCAAGCGGGGCTGTAGGAGGCAGAAGCCTACACCCCAAAGCTTCTTGCTGCCTTCTAAGTTATTTAAGCCCAGGTTTTGAAGAGCTTTGGGTACTTGACTGCCAAGAGCTGGATGTTGTTGAAACGCACCATTTCCTGCATAGCCCTCAAGGCAGTGGCGCTGCAGTTTGCCCCTTCGAGATCCACATAAATACCTCAAACTTCACCAAATGGGATTTTTGTGAAAAAAATGAAGTCTGCGAGAAACCCCAGGGAGGTCTCTGTGCTCCCTGTGCCACAGCACAGTCCTAATGCAGAGCCTCTTAGAAGGGTGAGGCACATTGCAGGTAAAGGATGAATATGTTTCTTCACAGCAAGACCCTCCAGGATGGCGAAAGTCACTTCCAGTCCAGGTTTGAGAGCCATTTTGGGGAGGAAAAGGTGATGTACAGCTGTGTTTCTGTTAGCAGGGGGCTTGTGATGACAGCCCATCAACCCAGGAGATGTGCCCCCAGGGTTCAAAGCATCTCCAGACCAGAGCACGGCCAAGCCTCTGCCTTTAAACCAGGGCTGCCTCAGAGAGGAGCTGGGAAGGCTCCGGAGCTTGGAGGAGCTGATCTGGTTTATTAAGGAGCACTGAATGAAATGGAGGAGGAGGGGGAGGAGGCAACCGTAAAACAACAGTCTCTCCTTTAAAAAGCAGACACTGCTTTCAGCCTTTGTATAGCCGCGGCCCTGCACGTCGGTGCCAAAGCGTGCTGGGGACAGGCAGGGCTTCCCAGCAGGAAACCAGGGCCCTGAGCCTCCAAGAGGCTTTCCAGCCTCATGGAGCATGGGAGCACTGGGGCAGAGCCAGCCTGGCCAAGGCGAAGCCTGCGTGGGCACAAAATGGCTGACTGTCGGCCATTTTGTTTCCTCAGCTTAGCCTGCGGGGAGGCCGGCGGTGACTTCACGTCCTCCCCTCGCCACGGTGCTGGAGTGGATAAATTGAAAGCAAACAGCCAAAAAAAAAACACCCCAAACGAAACAAAACCCAAAGTAAGTGAAACCAAAAAGGAGCGGGGAAGGTTTCCAACAGCTTCCGCAGCGCTGCCATGGCGTGCGGCTGCACAGAGCATGGCTCAGAGCTGCGCATCTGCCGGGCCGCAGCGAGAAACCCGCTCTCAGAAAGAACAGCAAACAGCCCCCAAAACCCCATCTCCAACACAGCCCGTGCCGCTGGAAAGGCAGAAATGGCATCTGCCAACCTGGCCATGAGGGCAAATGGCTTTTAGCTTCCCACAGGCCGGCCGGACCTGTTGGGAAGGCGCCTGGGGTCGATAGGGAAACACCACGATTCAAAAGAGTTATTCATAGGGAAAGAGAAATAGAAGTCCAAATGTTTCAAGTTCATTCCTGTGATAGCCTCTTGTCTCTCAGCAATGCTTTTCCTCCGTGCTCTGTTCATGACATGGGAAGTATTTCATATCAACGTCATCATAGCATTTACTATAAAACAATCAATAAGTATCTTAATAAATAGCTTAATAAATCTGTTTTGGGGTGTCTTGAGTCCTGTCAGATGTTTATAAACAGCTGGATCGTCAATAATGAATCTGGTATTATTATGTATAATACAGGTGTTGATAACCTGCTTGTTATGTGATTTATCTTTTATTAGCCCTTCATAAATCCATTATAAAGGTGGCCACAGAGCTAGCATTTTTTTTCCTAGATGTTCATATATTTTCCTTGCAAATCAGCATCGAATTTACTCTCCCGAAGGAAAAGAATTCCTGGAATTTTTGTCATAAAACGGGTGCTACTGCTATTTCATAGTGTGACCTTTCTAAAATGCTAAAAAATATCCCAAAATATTAAAACTGAAGAGATCTAAGAGAAAAAAATATTTATTTGTACCTGCTCCACACTCAATTCTGTATGTTAAAGACCGAGGAAAGAAGATCCTTTCCTGTAACACTCTATAAAACTCTCCCATGAATACTGCTTCCTGCTGGATGCTCAGCTCCGAAGTTGCCCACAAAAGGTGCAGTTAACATCCACCCCTCCCGCAGCTTTGGACCCAAACACTTGGGATCTGCAATGCGAACTGCCCGCCCAGCGCCCACACATGCAGCCCTGGCTCTGGGACCACCGTCGCCCATGCAACCCCACGTTGTCCAGGTGCAATCAAGTTAAAGCAGATAGGGAGGCAAATACCTTTCTGTGTAAGGAAAGCGATTTCACCTCTTTCTGCTCCCAGCTCCTTGCTGAAAGCGTCTGCTCGTCTCCCGATGGCGGGGCAGCCCCTCAAGGGAAGGAAGGACGATCACTCCGACACCGATGCCTGGGCAGAGCCCAATCCCACCCATGCCACTGGACTGAGATCTGAACGGCTGTGAACGACGAGACGTGGCCACTACCTCCAAGACATCCAGGCTCCCGCAGGAAACGCAGATTCACTTCAAAAAAACCCAAAACAAGTCACTTTTATTTGGCACATTTTGTGGTATTTTTGCCACGTTTCTGCACAAAATTGTACGGTAACGCCACCAAGTTCCCTTAAACTTTTCAAGGCATGTTACTGTTGATGGCGTCTCTGTTGTGTATCACACCTTAACGTGTGCAGGATACACAGGCTGGTGCAGTAAACAGCTTGTGAACACAGTACAGCTCCGTCCCCGTGAGAAAAGCAAGGGCTTAAAAAAAAAGCCAAGAACAGCTCTTTCTTTTAACATTTAAATTAAGATTTTGTATTCCTGAGAGGAAAACTTTCGAGGCAAGAAGGCAATAAACAAAAGAGAAATCCCTACGAAAAACCAAGCAAATCCTCCGGATCGCATCAGTTAAATCCAGGTCGGTGGAAAGGTCGGGTATCAGAGTCACCAACAGCAAGAGGACACACAACAGGTTAAAACGCTACCGTCCGGCAATGACCAGCTCTAATCATACCAAGCCGATGTGTAAAGCCATCCGCCCGTCCAAAAGCAAATGAGACAACAGTGCTCTCTGGTACTTTATAAACACAGAAGAAAGGAGGGCTGTTTTATTGAATATAGCGAACAAACCTTTCCATCCGGCTATACCGCGCAGCCCTGCGACTCTGCATGCACCAAGTAGCATTTACGCTGCTAGTACAAAAGCTCAGTTTGGCAATTCCAGGCATTTTCAGTGCTCAACATACGCCAAAACTACCCACTCTCTGCCTCTGACTTTGGTCTTGTTCCAAAAGGTCCTTTTTTTTCTCTCTCTCTCTTTTTTTTTCCCCTCTCTCACTACAGCCGGTGCCACGTAGAGACGGGAGAGTTGGGCTCCAAAAAAGAGCCAAGTCCCAGCGTCCTGGCTTCCCTCTTTCCAGAGGAAAACAAAATGGCCATGCAGCAGCCATTTTGTTTGCTGCGGGATGGGAGGGAGAAGGGAAGGGAGGGGAGGCGCAGGCCAGGCAGGAGCGCGTGGGAAGGATGAGGGGGGAGAAGGGAGGGCGAGGGGAGGGCGTCGATTCGGCAGGAACCCAAAAGCTCCGCAGCGATGCCCGGGCACGTCCTCCCTTCCTCCCGCCGTCCGGCCCCACGGCAGGACCCATGTGGAGGGATGGACGTGGGGCCGGTTGAGCTCAAGCTGATGTGGGTATGGCTCCTGCCCCAGGCCTGGCTGGCACCTCCCTGCTGCCCGCTGGCGCTGGTGGGTGCCTGCCCTGCCACTGTGGCACAGCAGGGCTGGGGCTCTCTGAGAGCTCCCGATGGGAACCAGGCAGGAGAGCGGAAACCAACCCGGGAACGTCAAACTCCTGAACTTCCCTGGGCAGGAAACGGTGTAAATAACACCCGCGGGGAGGGGGAGAGGAACCCGGAGCAGGCGAGGAGGCCCTGGGGACAGCGGCTTGGCAGCAGCATGGCCTCAGCAATCCGGATCCCTCCGGCACCTGCGATGAGGAGGGAGGAGTGATGGAGGCTTCCTCACTTGCTCCCATCCGGACAAGCCTGTGTCAGAAACGGGGCCGCATGGCTGAGGCCTGTGCAGGGTCTGGGCTGACCTGCAGTGGTGCCTCTCCACCCTCAAGCACTCCAGGCAGCGGAAGGCTGTGCAGCAATGGAGGATGGGGCTGAGCCGCGCTGCAGGCAGCTCTCTCCAGCCTGCGAAGCACCTCGTGAGCTCCATGGCTTTCATCTTTCTGCCCTTCCACAAACCAACACCACAGCTGACTCTTGTAGCCTATGGCTTGAGGGACCACGGAAGCATCCCTCATCCCTCTTCTCCCTAAAGCACGGGGCTGAGCTCTGAGTTAGCAGCCTTCCTGAAGAAGCCAACAAGCTGCACAGATGAATCCTATCCACTGCTTTCAGGTTAAGTCCATTCAAGTCATGACCAAAACCAGTTTTATGGAGCTTATGACTTTGTTTAAGGGTACCTTGCGCAGGAAGACCCTTAGGGGCACACAGATCAAACACATCCTGGGCTTTCTGCTTCTGTAGATGAGACTATTTCCAGGATTTAGGATGGGCAAGGGTTCCCAGCCTCAAGCCCTATCCCCTAAGGATGTAGGGAACTGGAAAAGCCAAAACCTCACATAGTTTTGAAGCTGTTACAGATCTTGTAGGAAAATCCTATGAGGAAGGTTGTTAATTGGACAAGGCACCTTGTGGCATATTCATGTGGGATAAATTTAAGCACTGGAGGCTGGACCTGCTAAGCTTTCTCTAGTTAGATGTGAGGACAGTTTCTGTGCAGAGTAATTCAAAGCAGAAAAATAATGCCAAGAGCTTGAATTACCCTGTGAGGAAACCTAAAATCTGAAGCTGGTTTTAATAACCATTATTCCTCACCAACTTTCAACAAAGTAACCTAAGATCTCCAGGTGAGAAACGTTATGGATTTACTGCTCAGTATGTGCTGTGATTGATTAGCCTTATTCAAATGGCCCTGAAATCAAGCATCCCCTGTAGCAAACACTATCGATGCCCGTCTTAACTTCTCCTAGGGGCTTGGTGGGCAGCCATATGATCTTGGAGGTAGCTTTGTGCACTTCATAGTAACCCTGTAGTATGGGAATTTGGGAGTTATTTGAAAGCTCCAAATCTGGTTTATTTTAATAGGATTTGGGAAGGCAAGGCTCACTTGGAAACCTTGCACTGAAAGAATATTGCATTTTCTTGTGCAATACTCTTCCAGGAAAAATAGCAAGGCAGCTTTGCAAAATAAAGACCAAAGGGCTCTAGAGATGCCTATAGCAATAGATCAAGAAATGGCCACATGCAGCATGTTAGTTTGAAACTAGGAATAAGAAACAATTTCTGCTCTGAATATTCTCTTCTAGAAAAGCTTTGACAAAACTGAGGAACTTTATTTTTATCCTTATTCCAAGTGAAAACTTGTTATGAACAAGGCAGGACAAGAGACATCTATAAGACACGGTGTTTTGCCTTTCCCAATAACAGGGTCCCTAGATCTGCTAGCCAGCTCCTTCCTGGTGGGTCCTGAGATGGAGCAGCAGGGGTTAGGGACATACATGGGGCTGAAGATATTAACAGCCCACCCAAAACTGCAGAGAGCCCCTCAGCACAAGCTGCTTGTTCAATATATCTTAGTCAAATGGAGAGTGAAAGATGGCAATAAGAATATACGAGAGGATGTGTGTGCTTGGGAAGCTTATTAGCATGGAGGAGAAGGTACCTGACCACATAAAGAGGAAGGAGATTGTGAATGCACAGGTTTTGTGGACCAAGGTTCCTGAGAGAGCTGAAACGGCTTGTGCTGGGAGAGGGAGGTGGGAATATGATCAAAACGCTGGAGCTTCACAAAGGACAAGGGAGGAGCTGCTGAGCAGGTGAATATTCTTGTAGCCTCCATTCTGGTCTGAGTACACTGGGGGTAGCTTAAGACGTGGTCATGAAAGGAGTCCTTTCTACAGGGTAGGCAGCTTGGTCTTGGTGCTTTCTGCTTTCAGATGATGCTGCTATGACCTCAGCAGAGATCTCATACAAGGCACACTTCCAACTTGCTGTTCAAGCCTCCAGTATAGTGAATGGCAAAACCCATCTGAGAGCCAGAAGCAAAGGACTGGTAAGGCACATGGGTCCATGCCTAAGCCCCAGAAACAAATTTGTCTTCCTTGGGGACAAATCACTGAATGCAGGAGTTGGTTCTCATTCTTCTACACACATATACTTGCTGCCAAGGATTGCCATTTGGTAGTAGGTAGAGCAAAGCACACTGTCTGACTTCAGAGCTTGGTGTGGAGAACAGGGCTGCCATTCCTGTTTGCGATCAGGAATCACAAAAAAGGGGTCTGTGATGCTGTCATGGGTCTTGCGAATCAAAGAGCATTATCCTTGTGCATCAGCTCTGGTTTTTCCTACCACATAGTAAAGCCATGTAAATCAGCTGCTCATCATCATGTGTTTGAGGTGGTGGACATCAGAGCTTCCCCTCTGGCTGTTTGCTGGAATCTCTTCAGGTCTTACTATTCCTATCTGTTCACATCCCAGTAAGCTTGTACAAACACAGCCCCAGTCACCTCTCACATGACCTCCCAGCACTGACCATTTTGCTTGCAGTTCATGAAATCTAGAGTGGATGAAAATGTAAAAGGCAAAGGGGGGTTATTCATGTGTTGGTGAGAAAAAACTTTCCTTGTGAAGAAGGATAAACAGCCTCAGCTTTTTTCCCTTAGTTGGTGTGAGCACGTGGGTGAACCAAATTGCCTTTTCTGGGTACTTGGATGGATTCTTCTCCAGGTTTGTTCCGTGGTGCCATTCTCACTGTGCCTGAGCACTCTCTTGGGAGTCTTTTGGACTCCTCTGGTCCTGCCTCAGGGAAGCTATGTTCATAAGGCAGTAGCAGCAACAACAAAACCACTTGGGAAGGAAAAAAACAGACTCAACAGCTGCATTGCTGAGCTCCTGCATCCAGCCTTAGTGAAGCACTTTGCCTCTGGTTCCTCCTTTGGGAGACAGAGAGTCCCTACATGGGATGCTGAGAAGGTTAATTAGTTAATACACTAATTAACCGAGTGTGTTTTGAACAAAGGAATTGCTTTAGGCACTAGATCTCATGAAGGTCTAAGTCTAATGCTGGTTTTAACAAGGTTTGGCTTCCAGTCCTTACCAGCTGGGATACCTTGCCCAGAGAGACTTGAACTTATATGCATTATTCATACTGTTGCTACGACGTATCTGAAGCCAGAGTCCATCCAAGCTCTTTCCTGCCTGCTTCTTCCACCAGGGATGAAGATGAAACTGTGTTTCTTCCTACAAACACAGCTCTGGGGCTCCAGGCCAAGGAAATGGAGAAAGCCATGCTAAGGCTTTGACAGCGTTGCTAGTCAATGCCCAGCTGTCTGGTTGTGACCCATATCCCACCTTGCTCTGGAGGACTGCACACACCCAAGGCAGCTTCTCCTCTCTCTTCCAGAAGATGGATGGAGGTAGAGAGTACTCTGCCTGCTGAAGTGAGAAGCACTTCACTTTCCACATCACTGTGACCCATCCCAAGCTGGATTTGAAGCTGCAGCTGCAACAAATCCTGCAAGCCAAACTGGTTTAGACTTTAACCAGTCTTGAGCTCATCCAAAGACACATGTCTATGGAAGCACCTGAACAGCAAAGTCAAACCCCATAGTGGAGGCTGTAACCTAGTTCTGAAAGGTTAAAACAAAGATGGAACCACTGGAGCAGACGAAGGTTGTTTTCCTTACTCAGGCATGAATACAGCAATCCACCTAGAACCCTGCACTTCATCAGGGTGTCAATGGATACCCTTCAAGAGCAAGACTGTCCCCATGGGCTGGGTGGAAGAGAAATGGTGACAGTTTTGATTGCTCAGGGAACTGAGGCTGAGTTTGATTTCCAAATGTGAAACTAAACTCTCCTTCCATGAGTTCTGCAAGCTCTGAGAATGTGTTCCTCACCAGCTGGAAAAGAGAACTCAAGGCATTGTCACAGCTGTTTCTTCTGTATCACATTTATATGATGCAAAGACCTAACCTACAGTAGCTGAAAATCATAATTCGGGAGACGAGAACCTACAGCCTCTGCCCCCTCTGCGTGCTCTAGTCTGAGGTGTGTGCTGCATTAGGCTCCTCAAGGCTGAGTTTTCAGAGCTGCGTTTTCAGAACTGAACTGCTGCTGAAATCAGACCCCTCAAATAAGCAAGATTAGCAGATGTTGCCACCTGCAGCGTTGTGATGATGACACCAACAGGCAGACTTCCACCACCCTTTGGCTGAGCCCGTCTGGAACAGGAAGGGCTCTTCACAAAACTCCTTTTCCAACACAGAAACTGTACAGATTCCTGATTGCAGCCAAGTTTGACCACAGACACCATCATACAGATCCATCTCTCTTCCCTCTGTTGATGCAGAAATGCCTTGGGGAAACAGCACCAACATGTCATTGCTAATTAACGGTGCATTGGCTTTGACCCATCCTCAACTGCCATTTCCTAAAACCAGGATTTTTCTGCTTGTTTATCTTCCCTGGCCTTGTTTGCACACAGCCACCACCCAAAACCCCCTCTCTGCCCTGGGAGTAGGATTTATCACTTCTGTTTCAGCAGCAGCAGAACACAGAACAATGTAGGGCCTATGCAAACAAGTACTGCTGTTTTCTTTTGCTTTTCCTTTATTCCTTAGTGGTAAATCAGTGCATTCCAAACCAAATAAAAATCACAAGATTTAGGATCCAAAGAGCAGTCCAGAGCAATATAATAGGGCCTGAAGACAGGTTGCATTTAGAAGTTAAGCAACAAGTAGCCCTTGAAAGCTAAATGAAATGTTTAATCTGTGCTGCATACCTCAAATTGTTTCTGGCTGGTAATGATGTTTTGGCATTCTGCAAATGGCAGAAGCTCGGGTGCCTGGATCACTTAACACCACACACAGCAGAGCGCTGGGCTGAGCACATAAACTGCTCTGGGTAGGAACCATCTTTATCTTCCATATGCGGCCAGCACTTAGTACAATGGATCCCTCAAGACATTCCAATGACCAAATGTGACACAAGTAAGAGCTAATACAAGTGCAGGCTGACAGCGCCTATAGGAGTCTATAGGACACCAAGACTGGGATTTACAGCCCTCTGTCACCAAGCTTGACCTTCCAGAAGACCCATGCAAGCTTGAGCCACTGCATTATGACAAAGCACGATCCACACATCAGCTGCCTCTTAGACATCCTTTCAGCCCAGGCCCCCATGTTGGCCTGGCATTCACAAGCAAAGGCAGGGCTGCCACGTGCTTTTTGCATAGCCGCACCAGGCTGCCGAGGAAATGAAGGTGGAATGAATCCTCAGGACCCTGCACCAACACCTATCAACTTCAACCAGTGCTCCTACAGACCAGGGCTGAAAGCCCAGTCCCTTCCATGGTCACGTGGGGACTGTATAGCAACTTCACAAGCCTGGTAGCCAAATACAATCCACCTTTACCTGCTTGAGGCATAGCAGAGCCCAGAGGAACAGGCAGCGTCTGTAAAGCTGAGCTTATCAGTGTGTTACAAAGATCACTTTGCACTTGTTTCAAAGCCGGTTGGAGCAGATGCCCGCGCGCCTGCCCTCCAAAGAGGAGGCTTTTCCTGGGCTTGGTCCTGCTGTTTGCAGCAATTGCAGCCAGCCTCTTGGTCTCCTGGGGCTCCCTCTGGCCTGAGCCCCACAGAGGCACAGAGCAAGCCTTGCTCTGAGCCTGCTTGGAGAGACCATGGCAGACAGAGATAAAGCAGTGCCCGGGAGGCATCTGCCTGCAAAGGGGCGTGCGCTGTCGATGCGCGAGGATGAACAGATGGGTTGATTACACAGGGAGAAATGGACACTAATCGTATCCACATTCACCAGCTGCAGGATTTCCTCCTGAGCCCCAAACTGCAGGAAGCCCTTACCTGCTTCGTTATCCTGTCTGTTCATTAGCCCCTTCCCCAGCCCTGGGAGCCACATCGCTGCTAATCCCCTGGGCAGGGGAGGGCCCTGACTGCAAAGCTGAGATCCAGATGGGAACTCCCTCAGTGCTGAGGCATGGCTGGATCCTGCCCCAAGTCAGAGGCCTATCCCGGCGCTCAGCTCCAGCACAGCCAGGCTCCACCGGCTCAAGTTTCCCTACTCTGGGAGCTCATTGCTGGACTCTTCTCTTGCCGCTGCCTCTCTGAGCAGCCGGGAGGATTTCAGGCCTAAGAGAGCAAGTTGTGCAAGCCAGGCTGCGATGGGGTTCCACACATCATGTGTCTCCACGTCTCTGCTGAGATGCAGCCGTTTCTGGGGTGGAGAGCAGTGTGTGTTGATCAGCACAGGGCTGATGGAGCGTTAGCAGATTTAACAGCAGAGGTGATCCCCCAGCACGCTGCAGGACACTGACCAGGCTGAACTGCGAGGTGATGCTGTTGGAGACCTTGGCCGTGTTCTTATTCCTAGGAGACTGAAACATGCTGAGTGGTTGGGTTTCACCGCCTGCTGCACAGTGCCAGCTTGGAGAAAGGAACAAAACCCTCTTAGACCCCGTTATCTGTGTCCTTCTGCATCCATCCCAGCTGCAGTGATGTGCAGAGGGATGATTCCAGACAGCTTCCCTGCGGGGCTGCTCCGCTCCCAGGGTCGTAACCCAATCTTTCTTCCGCTAACAGGAGCCTTGGGAGGAGATGATGGAACTTCAAGCTATTGATCACCTTGCTACCAGCACCCATCCTGTCTGGCGGAGGCTCCACATGAGGACTACAGCCTGCTTGACAAACGCTATAACCCAAGCCATTGCTCCAAGTTGAGCTTTTTGGGACCCCCTCTCCTTGTGTCTCCTTCATTGCTGACCTTTAAGGGCAAGCAAACCAGCCTGCTCCCATCCTGCTGCCTGCTCCCAAGCCGTCCCCAGCTGCCCCTCTGACCTCCATTCCCTTGGCAGAGCCCAGCACAGGGCAGGCAAAGACTGAAGGGGAGGAGGAATGCTCCCGGAATTCTTGGTATTACTCCCAAAGTGTCCCTGCCCAGCTGAAGCTGATTCAGGTCCCCAGGCCTGGCACTAAAACATCAGCATGGGCCATCCCTGTTCAAACCAGACCCTGAGCACCCTGACTGAGCAACCGCCCAAGTCACGGCTGCCCCACAGAGCTCTCAAGCTGGGAGGAAGAGGAGCAGGGGGAGGAAGCACAGCGCTTGTCACGGTCTTGCAGGTGAGGAAGCCTGCATGGGCCAGGGCAGCCCTGGGATGCACAGCCTTGGCCTTTTCCTTAGTCCCCAAGCCCAGCAGGACAGTGACACTGATGTGCCGGCAGCAGCCACAGGACAGAAGAGCACTGGTGGGAATGAGCAGGAAAGCCTGGCTGTGGACCTCCAAAGGCACAGGGTGTTACAGGGCAGGGTGATATTTTGCTGTCATCACCACAGTAATGTAACACCTACCTCTGTACTGCACAGACCTCACTTTATGCAGCATGGTGGTTGTACCCTTTGCTGTGATACTTCTTCTCTTACATTTTCCATAGCCAGGACTACCCCAGCATACCAACCCCAGCGTGCATTAGCCCTATGCATCTCATAGGCTTTCCAACTGCAAAGCCAAGCAGCACAGCTCAGTGCCCATGAGCAACCCCACAATAACAAACCGGTCACCTCGCTCTGTCCTCCAGACCTCACCTTTCCCAGCAGCCAAGTAATATCAAAGATAAACGGTAGCCATGAGCAGCTTCACATGAGCAAACCAGTACAGAAGAAAGTGGAGGGAAATCAGGGATGGAAGAGAGAAAAGCAAAGCAGGAAGGAAACCAAACTATATTGATTCTTCTGGGGTGGGGCAGAAGAAGAATCAGATCCGGGTACCTCTGGATACTGTCCCCCCCAGTGCATGAAGCCACTAGCATCAGCTCTCCTTTGGATGTGTTTCTACATGGATCCTGTTAAACCTGTGCCCCCAGATCCATTGTAACAATAAGTGGAAAAGCTGAGGACGGAGCCCACAAAGGGCAAATTCAGTATCCCTGCTTTTTACCCTCTCTTTGCCCACCAGAAGTGGTCAGTGGAGTGCTAAAGCTGATTACAGGGGTGGTGCAGCATGGGGAAGCTGATCCCCTCAGGCCTGGCCTGTGGAGACACAGAGCGCACTGTTCACTGCGCCTGACATCAGCAGCTTTCACCAGTGTGTGTCTTGCTCAGAGGTGGTGTCTGTTGTTACCTAAAACAAATGGGGAAAGAAAAGAAGGAATCCCAACCCAAACCCTGCCTTGGGCAGACCCGGCCTCTCTGAGGAAAGGAGGCTTTCCAGAGCCACCCTCAACAAACCTGGAGGCCCAATCCTGCTCCCAGGAATGTCAGCGTGAATCCAGAGTGGCTCTGCTGACTGCTGAGGGAGGATATAGAAGGCGAATGGGGCTCAAGACTTGTGGAAAGGCTCCGGGTCTCCTGCTGGAGAAGGAGCAGAGCTGGCAGCAGAGCAGCCTGGGGGCACACTCAGGATTCAAAGGCAATAAACAGCAGAAGGATCCAGATCCCAGCCTCAAGAATTCCTCATTTTGCTGAGCCATGCCCTGGGAGCACGAGCTCTGTTCTGCTGTGAGCTGTGTGGAACAAAGCAGCTGCATCCCTTGGCTGGGTGGCTCTTCCAGGGGTGCCAGATGTTCTGCTTAAGGACATGTCACAAGTGTCTTGCTGGAGGTTCAGACTTTCTCTCCTCTGGAGCTGCCCACTGGAGCTTTAAGGGGATTTTTCTACCCACTCTCCACCAGCTTTTCCCAGGGAAGCAATGGGGATTGGGAGCAAATTGGGAAAGGTCTGGGTTTATCCCAGCCCCTGCTTGTATAAATCATCTGCAAGGAGGAAGCTGGATTGATGAGCAAAACACTTGTGCTGACTTCTCACTGGTTTAAAGGATCTGGATATAAACTGGTGTGTAAACATGCTCCAATGAAGAGGGCATCCCAATGGATTTGGGGTTCAGAGCCCACAAATGACACAGCTCCAGCTCCCACATGGGAGTTTTAGCTTCCAAACCAGCCATGGGTATTGGGAAAACCTTCCTATGGCTGTGCTGAATGACACACCAGTGATCAGCAAGGTTCAGAGCCAGATCCCAGCCACCAAACCTGGGTGCATGAGGCCACACAGCTCACTGTGGGGCTGGAAAGATGCTCAACACCCAGGACAGCATCTCTGGGCCGCAAGGGGCAGGCAAGGCCATTTGGAAGCACAGCTGAGACTGAGCAGGGCCAGGGCATTCGGGTGCAGTGTGGCCAGATCAAAGGCTTTACTGCAGGGCCATGTGTCACTCACTGA
The DNA here is from genome assembly GCA_032466535.1 of Forpus xanthops. Classification (NCBI taxonomy): domain Eukaryota; kingdom Metazoa; phylum Chordata; class Aves; order Psittaciformes; family Psittacidae; genus Forpus; species Forpus xanthops. Next base: position 21,412 of record JASSUY010029128.1, read on the forward strand.
AAGGGGGTTTGGGGAGAAGAAAGGAGGAAGGGGAAAGCTGAGAGGGGGAAAGAGAGGGAAGGATTTAGTGAAGGAAGAGGGGCACCTCTCACGGCTCTGGAGCACCTGTGAAGCACACGGTGGTGGGGAAGAAGGGTCCTGCCCTGCAGACATCCTGCTGCTGTTGTGTCCCAAACAGGCCTGAATTCAGTTTGACAGAGGGCAGGGTCACACACAGGGGGACCAGCTCCGGGCTCGGCTGTGGCCTGGCAGACCTAGAGAGCTCCAATCTGACCAGGGAGAGGTGTGAACCTCCACAAGGCAGGAGGTGCTGCAGGCCACGAGCAGCCCTGTTGATCCCAATGCCTTCCCAAAGCAGCTTCCTCCTAGGAGCACTCAGCTCACTCTATTTCCAAAGCCTAAAGGCTACCAGAGCGCTGCTTCACCCGCTGGGACCAGCAGAACCTCCCACCCCATTCCCGGCCATCTCCCCATCCGTGCTGCCCGCCTGGGCATACCGTGCCAGCATGGAAAACAAGCCAGCTTCTCAACAGTTAATGCTGCCAAACCCAGCCCGCTGGAGTTCCCACCTTCCCAAACTGCTCCTGGCTTAATTCATCTCCCCAAAATGAAATGAAATTATCCGCCTCCTCTGCCCTCACCCAGCGTCCTCCCTCCTTCCCTCCTTCCCATCCTTCCTCTCCCTCCTTCCACCCTTCCCGTGCCACCAAGCTGCACTGGCACGGCCGGAGCACGCGTGTGCCTGGCTGCTCCGTGCTCCCACCACGTTAGCTGTGGCTGCCATGTTGAATTGTAAATCCGACATGATTCAACACATTTTCTGCCCCCCTCGGCCGGTGGAGAAGTAAAGCAGCACCCACAAGGCACGCACCAAGCATGGGGTGGCTCCTGGGGACATCCCGGGTGGCGGTGCGAGGGCAGGGACTGAAACCACCCTGCAGTCCTGCTCCAAACACCGCACATAGGGACCTGCCTGTCTGCTATACATCCCTCTCTATAGGAGATCGATTGTAACGTCGGCTGGTTTAGCACCATGGGCCTCGATGGGAAGGGGGCTTTTTTAGGGGGAGGAGGCAGGTTACAGCAATAACAAAGCCGCTGAGCAATGGAGGAGCAAAAAATCGTTATTGCAAATCAAAGGCAAAAGAGAAAAAAAAAAAAAAAAAGAGAAAAACCCAACCGCACAGACAAAAAAAAAAACCTAAAAAGGCAAAATTAAGAGTGAGGTTCGAGTTCGTACCAAGGCAGCAAGAGAGACGCACCGTGGAAGAGAGAGGGTTTGCTGTGGAGTGGTGGCTGGGTTTAGCTCCGCTTTCTCCGGACAGTCACGGGGGAAGGATCCTGTTCCAGTTTGAGTGAGACAGCTTTTTTTTTCCCTTCTCTCGCTCTGCTCTCTCCCCTTTTCCTTCTCCTCGCAGCTCAACGCCAAGAAATGGGCGGTGCCTGGATGCCAGGCTCCATCCGAACAGACACCCAAGGCCAACGGAGGCTGGCACAAAGGCGAGCTGGCAGGAATTCCTGCACTGGGAGCCGCGCGCCCTGGGGATGAGCCCCGACGCCTCCCAAAAAACCAACCTCCGACACTGCCTCTTCCGGAAAGTTGCCCCGTTTGGCTCAAAAACACTCTGCCAGGGTCCAACACGGGGGGAAAGAAGGGATAAAGGGAGGGACACCCCCCCGGCCCTTCCTTTGCATCGACAAAGGTTAAACAAAAGGCCTGGGGAGGTGAATTATTTCTTCCCACCCCCCCGGCCTCCTTTTCCCGCCCGTCCATCCCTCTGCTCCCTCCTCGCGCCTCCATCGCCGCTCCCAACATCCAGGCAGAAACGAGCCCTGCGCTCCCTCCTTCCTGGTTGTAGCACGATGGGTGCTTGAATAGGAACACACACACCCGAAGCGAGAGGGATCCGATGGCGGGGAGGAAACTAACAAGGGACAAAAAACCCCAGGCACAAACAACAACCCACCCGCCATGGAGGGCGATTGGAGCAGCCACCACACAGCCTGGCGTTTTGGGGGTGGTTTTGGCCTTATTCCTTCTCTGCCCTGGCACCTGGGTCATGGCGATTGCAATTGGGGAGCCGCCGCGGGCTGGGGCAGCAGGAGGAGGGGGGCAGCCGGGGTTGGCAGCGCTGCTGGGGAGATGCCAAAAACCCCAAACAAAACACGTCTTCATTTTGCCTGCACCAGCCTGGGCGCGGGCGAGCGCGGGAGGAGAGGGAGGGAGAGGGAAGCGCGCCGGGAGCGAGCCACCGCGCTCCGGCATGGGCCTGCGGCCACGTCCCTCTGCTTCCCGCTCCCTCGGCCCCCTTCTCCCTGCCCACCCGGCTGCTCCTGCCAAGTCCGAGTTGGCACCGCTCCCCCGGCTGCGCCGAACAAAGCCGTCACCCAGCCCCGAGCCAGCGCTGACAGTAAGCAAAGTGACAGGCGCATCTTCCGCATGTTAATCCAAACGGCGAGGAGGCGATCGAGCAGCAGAGACCCCCCCTTTTTATACCATGCAACCCCCCCACACACACACTGCCACCACCGCCCCATGCATCCATCCCACCCTTGGCACCCGCCGGCCTCGTGCGGCCATGGCAAAGGCCCCCACCGGCGGCAGCACCGAAGCCTCCGCGTTGGCGAGGTTTAAAGGGAACCGAAGCACTCTCGGCGGGCAAACGAGGCCACTCGGCATCTGCTGTACCTGTTCCCGCTGCCTTCATCTCGCCTTGGACGCGTGACAAGAGCGCACTCGCCTCTGGTGGGCTCTCCGAGCCGCGGGTCTGTAACCCTTTGCAGGAAGTTGGCACCGATCCCAGGTAGGACTTTACTCCCCGGCTCCCGCTTTCTCCCCCCACCTCCGCCTCCTGCTCCCTCCCCTCCGCTCCCCCACCCATCCTGTCCCTTGGGCCCCCCAAAACACCACCCAGGCCCCTGCTCCCCCTTCGTCAGCCAAGGGGCAACACGGAGGGCGGTGGTTGATGGCTGCGGGGCGCCCACCAAACCCCTTTGCCCACCGCTCTGCCACACGTACCCTTTCAGGATGACCTGGGCAAGACACACAACAACAACTTCCTGCTCCGGCTCCCTAAAACGCCTGTTTCCACGCAGGGGTTAGGCAGCGCGGCGAGACGGGGGGAGCTGGGAGGAGGTTTGGGGGTTTGTCGTCATTGAACCATGCTCGCTTTTTTTATACCCTTTTTTTTTCCCCCTTCTTTTTTAACATATATATGTATTTTTTTTTTGCCCAGCAGCCCAAACCCAACACGAAGGAGAAAAAAAAGGGGGGGGGGGGGGAGAAGAGAAATCAAATGGGAAGAGAATGGCTCCAAGTCGCCAGGACAATGCATGGGAACCGGGAGATTAGCGTAGCTCTGGAAATCCATCGCGCCCGCCCCGTTCCTGCACCGTTCACCCCCGCGCCTCGTCCCTTTTAATTCTCCCAGCTCCTGAATTATTCCAGTCCACGAGCGGGAGGGGAAAGGCACAGTCCGGAGTCCCTCGGAGCTGCCAAGAGCATTGCAACAGGAAAGAAAGGAAAGCGCGAGAGGGAGAGAGCCCGGCAGAGCCCTCACAATCAAGCAGCGAGAAGAGCAAGGAGAAATTAACATCCAATTAGTGCCGTGTTTAACGAGGGAGACAGAGGCGGCTGTTGTTTTATTGCCCTGTTCTTTTCAGGCGCAGCTGACAGGCAGCGTTAGGGCACCCCAGCTCCAAGTGACGTCATCAGATTTGATTTTTTTTAATCATTTCTCTTTTTCCCCCCTTTTTTTATACCCCCCCCCCCCTTCTTTTTCCTCCTCCAAGTTTCCCAGCCACAACCTCAGCAACTCGGCCGAGGAAATTTGGTGCTTTCTCATTTCCCCCCCCCCTCCACCTCCGGCCTCTTTCCTCCCCCCATTCCCCATCCACCAACACCAACCCCGGAAAAACAACCGTGCCAAACCCACCCCAAAGGCTTTGTTCTTCCAAAAAAACACCACAAAGAAAAAGGAAAAGAGAAGGAAAATCATCATCATCATCATCATCGCATCCAAGCCGGAGGAGGTCTCCCCGCGTGCGCGTCCGGGTGCGTGCGTGCGGCTGTCCCCTCTCCGTCCCTCTCCCCTTGTAAAACTTGGCGGCATGTGACGCTGCTCCGGCCTCCTCTGGCAGCCTGACAAGAGCCGCCCGGAGCAGGCGGTTCTTAAGGGAGAAAACTCTATTCCCAAAGACTCTGAATTAACACTTTTTAACAGGAGAAACCTCAGGCATCGGCCGCCGCAGCCATGGCGCACATCTCACCGCGGCACCGGGGAGCAGGGGGAGAGGAGATGGATCCACACTGGATCAGAACCAGGGAGGCTTTGCCCCCCTTTCACAACTCGCTGGGCCTCCGGCTTCTCCCCCCGGGATGGGGGCCCAGGGCTGTGTCAGTGCCAAAGGAGGCATGTGGGGACCGTGGTGGCTGCAGGGAAAAGGCATCTCTGCTGTCCCCAAAGCCTGGGGTTGCCCCAGGGAGGGATGAACTGCTGCTGGCTTCCTCCCAGAGCACTGCAAATGCAGGAAGTGATGGGGGATTTGAAGGAGTTACCCCCATAAAAGGCCCACAGCAGGCAAGGGTGAGCATGGAAAGCACCGTCCCCACACTCTTCCCCTCCTTGTCCAAGCTGCCGGCGATGCCAGCGTGGCAGGTCAGGCCACTGCACTGAGCTCTTCCACCAGGCCCTTGTGCCGTTGTGTCCAGCCAGGATTTCCCGTCCAGGACCCTGCTCTCCCATAGCCTCCCTCTCCCCGTGAACAGGACCATCCTGCTCCCATAGGGAACAGGGCCACCTTGCTGCTGGCGCCAGGGTCCGGTACAAGGGCCTGCCCTGAGCAATTCCCAATCCCACCTTCCCGGCAGCAGGATCTGCTGGTTTATAGGTACTTGTATGGAATTCTCTGCCCTGAGGAGCTCAGCACAAACAGCCTGCTGGAGGGCAGCCACAGGGGCACTTCCTCATGCGCAGCCGTAAGCCGGGGCCCCTCCATTGCTTCTGGGGCTGGTGAGGGCAAAGCAGGAGGAGCCAGCAGCCCCTGGCCTGTCCACTGACCAGACACCAGGGTGATGGGCACCGTGCAGTCACTATGAGAGCTTTGCTGGGCTGGCTCCGTGGAAGGGCAGCATGGGAGGATGGGGGCTTGGGTTCGACTGATGGCTCTTCAGCAGGACGATGCGATCGTTCCGAACTCAGCTGCGCTTTTTCTGGGCACAAAGGCTTCACCAGCACCTAAATCCCATCAGATCCAAGTGTCCAGGCCTGGCACAGGGACAGGGAAGCCTTGACCTGAGGTTCCCTTTCCCAGTTGCCTCCCTTCTCCACCAGCAGCTGAGAGCAGATGAGGCCAAAGCCATGGCAATCTCTGTTTTGCACTGAAGGCTGATAACCCCCCAGGACCCCTGCTGGCATCAACCTCCCCCCCACTGCCTCTGTGCAGGATAAAGTCAATAGTTAAACCCAGCTCCGTTTCCTTGGCTGAGTGGGGAGCATTGGGGCTATTGGGGGGAGGAATCCCCAGCTCCATCCCAGACACCAGGCCCAAATCTCCTCCCACAGCCACACGTTTCAGCCTAGGTCTCATCTCCCATACGAGCAGGGCCCCATCAGCTTCATGAGAACCAGCACAGGGAGGAGGATGCCCAGCCAGGGTTTGGGTTGTCCCAAACTTGCCTTGCTCCTGGTGTGGACGCTGTCCCCATGGTGGAACACCTCAAAGGAAGCATGGGATGAGCAGAACCGCAGAGAGAAATGGGAACAGGTAAGGGAATATTTAATCTTCCTATAAATGGCAGCACTTCAGGGTAAGGCTGAAAGCTTTAAACATGGCTTTCATTTGAAATGACCAAAACCTCAGTTCAAGGGATGTGTTCCAGCAAAGTCTGTGTGTCCCAGTGAACTGGGCAGAATCTGCTGGCAGAGCACTTGCTCTGCTGCAGATTTAGTTAAATCCCTGAAGTGAGCTCCTCAAAGGAAAGGAAATTGCCCTTTCATTGCAGTGGCTGCAGCCAGGCTGTGCATAGGGTGTAGGAGGTTTTACAGGCGCCTGACCAGCAGAAGGAGACTTTGACTTTGAGGATAAAGGCTCACGTATGTTCCAGAAGAGGTGTTGGGTGATCTGGGAGATGCAACACCCAGTGTTGGGGTAGGCAAGAAATCAGATCATGTGACAAAAGGTCCCAGGGTGAGGACAAAGAGAGGTGTGCAGGGGAGGATGGAGCAGCTCAGCCCATCCAAGGGGGCCTCCATCAGCACTCCCAGAAGAGCTCAGGGTCAAAAACTCTGCCCTGCGAGGGTGCTGAGCGCTGGCACAGGGTGCCCAGAGAAGCTGTGGCTGCCCCATCCCTGCAGTGCTCAAGGCC
>JASSUY010029130.1:0-21144 GCA_032466535.1 Forpus xanthops
CCCAGGATACGGTTGGCTTTCTGGGCTGCAAGAGCACACTGCCAGCTCATGTTCATTTTCTCATCAACCAACACCCCAAGTCCTTCTCCTCAGGGTTGCTCTCAATCTCTTCTCTGCCCAACCTGTAGCTGTGCCTGGGATTGCTCCAACTCAGGTGGAGGACCTTGCACTTGGCATAGTTAGACTTCATGAGGTTGGCATCAGCCCACTTCACAAGCATGTCAAGGTCCCTCTGGATGGCATTTCTTCAATCCAATGTATCAACCAAACCACAGAGCTTGGTGTAATCGGCAAACTTGCTGAGGGCACATTCAATCCTACTGTCCATTTCCCCAACAACGATGTTGAACAAGACCAATCCCAGCACTGCTCCCTGATGGACACCACTTGTTGCTGGTCTCCAGCTGGACATAGAGCCATTGCGTGCAGCCATCCAGCCAGATATAGCTGTATGGTTCTATCTACTTGTCCAAGAAGGCATAGATTTGTTTTATTCCTTTCATTATTAGAAAAGCTAGCAATCTTAACTTTTCGAATTGCAGCCCCCTCACACAGCAATGATCTACCAGATGAGCACAGATTAAATGGCTCATCAGTATACTCTTGTTATAAAAATTAAAAAATATGGGATAAAAAAATGCTAGTAAAAACAATGAAATGTTAAAGAGCAAAAAACACAATAAAGCTCAACTGATAAAAAAAAATAATGCTCTTTTTTAAAAGGAACAAAAGATGAAGTGGTTTCATGTTTGCTATAGGAGGATAGAATAGCAAGTTCTCTTGAGGTACCTGTAATCATGGGCCAAGTTCCTATGTTACATTGTTCATCCTTCATCTAAGTACCAGGTGTCTGAGAAATTGGTAGCTGTTGACTCCTTTTTGACTGTAAAAGAGAATCTCGAAGGTGATATTTAATTAATACAGCAACTATCAAAATGATGCCCGCATGGTAATGGAGTCTTTCCTAGTTTAATCTACAGATGAAACATGTTGGGGTAGAACTTTCATTTGCTTTCTCCTTTGTTCTAGAGCTTTCCCTTGCTGGATGTGTTGTGTGTGAAAACATGAGTAATTTCTCATTCTCTATGTAAGAAGAGATGTGTTGAACGTGTAGGCAGTGGCAAAATGCCCATTGACTTTGATGGGGCCAGGATTTCACCCAAGATGTTCTGGCCTCCATCCATTTTAGATGAATGGTTTCTTTCCAGTAAACAAATGCAAACTGGAAGTCATCTTCCTCTTAAATGAGCCTTTATTACCTCCTGGTTCTAAATGAGGTTTCAGTATTAGAAAAACATACTCCCTTGGTACAATCCTCCAAGCAATGAACTCTCCCAGCATCTGGATGCTTACAGAAGTTCTGGCTTACCAGAAGCTGAATTAATGTGGACCCATATGAGGTCCAATAGAATACACAGATGACCGCACCTTGCCTAGGGACTTCTGTGTGAAAAGGCCAGACTGGAGAGGTCTGCCTGCCTGTAGATGTGAAATGGAGAAGTACCCTCAGGCTCTGGAGGCACTGATGGTAGAACAGACCCTGCAGGGACCTGCATCATGTGATCTGCTGTGGTCAGTGCCAGATTCCAGATACATGCCCCAACAGCACTGCTATCCAAATCCTAATCATGAGGGAAACGGCCAAAGAGAGTCCCTTCAAGAGGATGAGTCACCTGGGAAGTAAAGTAGCACTGTGCATGCTGCCTCTTCCATCAGCAAGCCTAGGGTGTAAACAAAGCATCTGAAGATATTAAACTCCATCAAATACAAACAGGTTTGTGTTTGAAACGTAAGCGTGAAATTAGGTTTGTTTTTAATCTTTAACATTTTCTTTGCACCTTAGAATATTTGTCCTTATTCTCTCCTATATTTTTTCCCCTCTTAGGAAGGAGGAAATAAATATTTCTGGTCATTGAAGAGATAGTGTTAGAGCTTATGAAAGCAAGCAGAGAGGTGCTGGCTTTTGGAAAGGGACAGATGGCAGAGAGACATCTAGCAAGTCTAATTAAACTATGAGGAATCACAATAACTATGAGAGAAATGTATTTAAGTCCATCCTTGTCCCACTTGGAAGAAGTTCTGTTAGGGTTGCTTGGAGGTTTGGGAAAAAATTGTATGTTATTATTATTTACTTTATTCAGTTCTGGGTATTCTCAGGTGTGTTGACAAGGGTTGACCACTCCAATCCGTGCTCATCTGTGCTATCTCCTTTTCAGAATGGTAAGATTTTGTTTCCAGTAACAGGTAGTAGGGCTTGGAAGAGGAACCAACGTGAAGTGTACAGCAAGCAGAAAGAGCAGGGTGATAAACTGTGGTGTCATGGATAGGAGGAACCCGTTTGCAATAATCCATGGTTTAGACTTCATCCTCTGCTAATTTTCTTTCTTTTTTGTGTCCTTTTGCTGCAACCAGATATGGTCAAGAGGATACTGTCTATGTTCTCCTTTCCCAGCAATATGAATGTAAGTGATTCCGATTGTGTAAAAGTCTCATTTTTCAAGTGCCACACTGTGAATGCCTGGAAAATGCTAATTATTGCATAATAAAAAGGATTTGCATAAATCATGCGATTTCCCAGAAAAAAAATCTAGCTTTTGTTGAAATCATCTTTCTTTTTCTTTGAAGCTGCAAACCATTAGGCACTGTATATGGATAATGCATAGCCAGATATTATGCTTATTACCAAAATATAATAATTAAAACCACTTACTTAAACAAAGCTTGAAGTTTTTTGTGTAAAAACTGTTTGATCACATACATGCACAAGTAACAGTTCACAATGTGGAAAGATAATGAGCAATCTAAGGCACACACTAAAGTGCAGATAATGAGACTCCTACTTATTCACATTTCATTAGCAGCATAAAGGATCTAAATCAGCTCTGTTGCTACTCATTCCATAAAGCATTGTCATCACTTTCATTAAAATACTGATCTTAGTTCGCTATAATTACTGTATAAAAGCCCTAGATATTGTTTCCAATAGATCAGGTTTACTTTCCTGGACAAAAAGGGGTATGGACATCATAATAAGCTACGTATCAACTAGTCAGGTTTATTCACCCCCACAGTGTCTCATCTTACTCTGAAAATAAAGGGGCCGCTGGCTGACCCTCTGTTTCAGAGTTCATGGGCAGGGAGCCTCTTTTAAAACGTATTTGATCTCAACCTAGGAGTGACAACAGCTATTAGCTTCAGACAAAACACAGCCCTTGAGATAAAATTCTCCATGTGCCAATGCCTCAGCAACTGCTGGTGACAGGGAGGTCCCATGAAGTGCTGAGGGTGTGAGGAAAAGAAGGTCTTTCCCTCCTTGGGACCTTGCTGCAGGACCATGAGCTGTCCCTGTGTTGCAATACCTGCACCCTGCAGTGCTCATTGCTATAGCTGCAGTGAGCAAATAATACCTGTGCTGTGATGCTCTGTGAGGCCTGATCCGGAGCAGCTTTGTTGTTGCCTTAAACCCTTCTCAGGCAGCTCAGTTAGTGAGAAAGACTAACTGTGAGAAAGAGGAAGATGGAGGATCTCTTGGTAGCACTCAGTGTTCAGGAAAGGTTTAATTTAGGGCTTTGGCTGCAGGTCCAGGAACAATTAAAATCCTGTTGTGCTTCTTGGATGTGCAGATGATGGAATATTTCTTCCCTCTGGGGTTTCCCCGTACTGGGTGGCCTTTGGCCATGCTCTGCAAGGATCTTCTTCTTAGCTTAGCCACAGGCAAGGTCTGCACATGGCCCATTCACCAGTAAGAGGAAGCAGGGAGCCATGTGTAAGGGAGTGATTATCATCTCACAGGCATTTTAAATTTATAAAGCACTGAAGAGTGAAGCACACAGTCACGAGTAGCATTGTGTGTTCAGTTTGTGCTGTCTGTATTTAAGTGTGTATCCTGGGACAATTTTGGCCAGCATGTCCTGCCTGTGCAGTACAGCAAGTGTCTTCTCTCAACTTCTATTAGTTCCTTTATGGATGGGCGTATGCTGCTCCTTGGAACAATTAGCTGTTGTGTCACCCTTCTTGCCAGACTCCATACACCGACCTCAGGTGCACAGATTACAAAAACATTATCAACTAGACATCTCAGTGTTGGGACTGCAGAGGTAAAATCTCTGACATGCATCGCCTGGGCAAGTTACTTACTCATACTCATTTTATCACCTTGAAGTGAAATTGTGAGATAATCTGTAAAGCAATTCATTCCTCAGTGTTGGGAGGGTGAAATAGCTGCTGAGTAAGATGCTTTAAGTTTCATCACTTCACTGAATTAAAGCATAGCCTTTTGGTGAAGGCACCAAATCAGAAACCAGGTTCTCTGTGTCCTACATAGCCTCATGATGCCAAATTGCTCATGTAAGGTTCAAGTGGTTATTATACTAAGTCTTATAATATCTAATGGAACCAGTATCTGTCCCCTATTACTTGATGATTACGCTGGTCCTGTCCTGTTTTCTACCATGAGTGTTGTTGGTTTGACCCAATAGCACAGTTCTATTAGCTCGACTGCCTATCTCCACTTTAAGACTCTGTAATGCTTACATAAAAGTAACCTTATTGTTTTCATCCTTTGTCAAACACATAGTTCTCAAATCTTTTGAGTATAAAAATCTAGATCAGACTCTCCTGAGCACTGCCAACCTGACATTTAATAACTTTTATACACTTTCCTGCCTAAATGCGCTCTACTTAAAAAGCAGTATAGCTCTTGTGTATTTTCATACATTATGATAGTCAATGAATGTTTGGTTCACTGCAACCCTTAATCCCGAACTTGCAACTTATCATGGATATGAGTTATTAAACTTCACCATATTTATGTGAAAGACATACCAGAAGTGTAGTAACTTTACTTTTGCATGAAAGTCTCTCCAAGTAGTGAGCGAAGGATTGAATTGCCCACAGTATTCCAGCAGGACTGTGGCAAAAATGGACAGTAGGCACTGTTCTGGGCTTTTTGTGAAGCTTTGTCTGACTTACTTACTGCTCTAAAAATATAACACATGCATTTTATTTAAAAATCACTGAACTGATCAATAGAACATTGCTGCAGAAACATTAATTTTGGATCACAGTCTTTCTTGGAAAATATTCATCGAGCTGAATAATTGCTTTGCAGTACAGAAGAAAATGGAAAATTTGGTTATTTAAACCTATTCTTAATTGCATAACAATCACTTTATTTAGTAATAGAGTATTATTTTTGAAATCCCATTGGTGAGAAATAGAGCTATTTGGGGTTTAGCAGCAAAGTTTGAAATCAGGAAAATATTTTTGTCTTTACAGTACTACCAGCCCACTTCTTGACTAGGTTGATTTTATTATTCTTGGGTTTAAGGTCCTATTTATTTATTTAAGTTGTTTGCATAGGGTCAAGGAAATTACACATTGGTAACGTGACTTAATTCAAAATTTACCTATACGTCACTGCATTGAGTAGAACATGGAAATATTTGGGTCATGGTCCTCAGGTGGTACAGACAGATGTATGTACATAGGTTTCATTGGCACCACCGTGGGTTGTACAGTTTCATGGAATGGACAGAGTCCTGCTTATTAAAGAAAACAGACAAAAGATCCCGTATGACATTTGTCTTCTGGAGCAACCTCTATGCATACTGAAGTTCTGATTCTTGTGAAATCACTCAACATTACCAGCTGATGGGAAATATGGAATAAAATCATTTGTTTTCCTTTGTTTCCATGTATGACCTTTGCTTTTACTTTATTGAAGTGCCTTTATCCCAAGCCATGAGACTTTTGCTGCATCTTCTCTCTCTTGCCCAGTTGAGGATGGGGAGTGGTAGAGTGGCCTTGCTGGGCACCTGGCATCCAGTCAAGGTCAACTCACCACAGGCCCAAACATAAGAAGGATGAGGACCTGCTCGAGTGAGTCCAGAGCAGGCCACAAAGATGACCAGAGGGCTGGAGCAAATCTTCTATGGGGAAAGAATGAAAAAAATGAGCTCGTTCAGCCTGGAGTTGAGAAGTCTATATGGAGACCTTAGATCAGCTTCCAGCATCTAAACAGAGTCTACAAGAAAGCTGAAGAGGGGCTTTTTACAATGGCATGCAGGAATAAGACAAGGATGAATGATTTTGACTGAAAGAGGATAGATTTAGATTAGATATTAGAAAGAAATTCTTTACTGTGATTGTGGTGAAACACTGGAATAGGTTTCCCAGAGAAGTCGTGGCTGCCCTATTCCTGGCAGTGTTCAAGGGCAGGTTGGATGGAGCTTGGAGTTTGATTTAGTGGAAGGTGTCCCTGCCCATAGCAGGGGGGTTGGAAACATGATCTCTGAGGTCCCTTCCAAACAAAAGCATTTTATGATTCTATTACAAAATCTTTCATAAGCCCACTTTTTGTATCTTTAAGGGCTACATCTAAATATTTCTAATACTTCATGGAGAAAAGGACAAGAACTCTTCCTCCTGTGTTTTGCAATAGAACCCTTTAAGCCTCTGTTGATGTAGGTACAAAATGCTGCTGGATCTACATGGGAGGGCTTTTTTTTTTTTCCCTCATGCAAACTGTTTGCAAAGTTATCATCTTTTCCCATACTCATGTGATGATGAAACCCCTAGATTTTGTTTCTAAATGCAGACTGCATTTAGACAATGGATTTTATTAATACCATCTTGGTATAAATTATTGTAATGACTAATGTTTTGCATTATTTGCATGCTTTTTAGTCCCTTAGGATTCTCAGTGAGGTACACTGAGAATTGTCTTCCAAATTGTCTTCCCCCTTTCCTGCTTTCTTTAGCAAAAATGACCTCCCTCACATGGTTTCCAAGTGGCCTACCAAGCAAGAAAACATAGCAAATCATTGTCATCTGTTGAAGGGATGCACAATGAAAGCTACCCAGAGATGTATCTGCAGGGCACCAACACAGTGACCATGAAATTCTGAATGAACTAAATCTACAGACTAAAATGACTACCTCAAAGCAAAGGAAAAAAAGGAACAGGCATTTAAGCAAACATTTATTAAAGCACCTGAGCCCTTACAGTCTGTTAAGAAACTTCTGCCAAATGTAACATTTAATTTCAATACCAACTTTAGCCTTAGATAGTATCTCTTTTACTTCATGCCAAGAGTAACTGTTAATTGCCATCTGAATTCTCATCATTGTGGAGACAGACCAAGTAACATTCAGGGACTTTCAGTCAATCTACATAAATGTGAGCCAATTACTCTTACAGAGAACGTCTATAGCAGGCATGGGAGTGAATTTAAGGTTTATTTGCTGAGAAGATATTAGGCAATCATCCCTTCTTTGACTGTGCAAGATAGCGTTTGGGTCAGAATCTGAACTAAGATTACATGATTGTTGTTATTCTGACTGCTTCCATAGTCTGGTAGAGAATGAATTAAAAATGTAATTTCCATTTTTATAATCTAAAGATAGTGTCAATATTTCTCCTCTATTTAGCTGATTCTAGTTACTGCCTACTAATCTCGGCTTTTCATTGTAAGTTATAATTGCTCTTTGCAAATCCTTTCCTTCTTATCTGCTAATTTTTAAGGGTGAATTATACTGGCAAATAGATACAAGCAAATTCTTTACTTTGAGCTGTTTTCAGTTCTGCTCATGTTTTTTATGATAGACTGTTATGCTTTCATAAGTAGTGAAATCTTCAGAGCCTGCTGCTTTTTTCTGAAAAAAAAAAAAAAAAACCAAAAAGAAAACCAAAAAAACAAACCCCAAACCAAAACCCAAAAACCACCTAAAAAGAAATACTCCAAATGATAAAGTAAATAATTCTTTCTTATCCTTTCTTATCCTGAGTCTGATTTTACTTGCTCCTTCTTGCTTATGCTTTTTCTACCAAGGAGTAGGAGAATACGGATTTTATTTTTCTCCAGATCTGAATGTATTCTTTTCTATTCACCTGATGACTCCATTGCTTTGGAAATCTTTAAATACATCTTAATTGGAAAGGGTACACTGATTAGAGTGCTCCTTCTCTTGTTTGCAAGCGGCCTGTGTTCTGTTCCCTGTACTTCAAAGAGTTGATTATATTGTGTCCTGACTTCTTCTGGGTCTGGATTTTGATCTAGCTGATAACGTAAATAGAAAAAGCTTGCTTGAAATCAATGTGTCCTGTCAACAAAAATAAGATCTGACTTGGATCTTATTAAGAGAGAACTATATTTGCTCCATGCCTCACACTCCAATTCTCTATCAGCTTTCTGTCTGCCTCCAAATCCTCATTGCATGCATACAAACTCCTCATGAGCTCTAAGCCTTCTCTCTAAGTCAGATATTTTTTACACTTCCAGTTCCTGCTTTGGGCTTATTTATCACCTTTCCATGCCAGTACAGGTCTTTCACCATTTCTTCTTCTCACTCATCCCCTCATCAGAGCTCTCTGTCCTGAGCTATTTAGCTACTTCAGCTGTTTGATGCACTAGAAATTACTTCAGATCTCATCCATCTTTCTTCTGCTCACTGAGACTTCTTACTGTGACTAATGAGAACATTATCTGCTGTATGAAATGATGGTTTGCAATATTCGCTTTCCCGTGGGTCACAACAATGGTCAAATAATCCAGAAACAGTGTTAGACTTTACTCTTGTTTGCTCCAGTTTCATTTTTTCACACCCTGTGGGGAGAATTGGCATGAGGGTTTTGTAAAGACAAGATGAGCCTTGCTGTGGTTCATAGGCAGCAGGTGAGACAATATAGATCTCAAAGCCTTTACCTTTATATGACTTTGTGCTTGCTTTGTGCCCATAAATGCCATTTGAGCAGATTGTATTATAGGGCTTGAGTGTTAAGCAAATTTGTTTTCCTGACCTGCTTCATGGGCAATTCCAACCTGCAATGCAGGTCTCTAATGTGATTGGATGTGCTTTTTAGCCTTGGTCATTTACTGAAGTATGATTTTCTTTCTTAACCCTCTGGAGAAAAACATTCCTTCTGTGAATCTCCACTGGTCATAAAAGTAACCAAATTATCCTTTCCTAAGCAAAGCTATATTAACACTACCTCTCTTTCTCAAAAGCACAGGCCCTACATTTTCCCTCATTAAGTAGGTAGCAGTTACGATCACCTCATCACACAGCCCACCTGCTCACCACCTTCTAACACAGGTGACTTTCTTCTGACCAGTCACTGCTATTGCTGTTATGGAAAGGCTGCGCCAAGAGCCTTCATTCAAGCACCATGATGTTAACAAGCAAGAAGAGAAGGATGGAGAACGCCCAGAGTACTTCAGCACAGAGCAGTGTGGCCTAAAAGGCCTATATTTCCCAGAGATGCTTCCCAAAAAGAAAAGCATTATGAGAAAAAGATCTATTATCTATCGAGAATCAGAACTCCTTCAGAGAAAATGTAGTAATGCAATTTACCTATGCTTAAAAGAAGCTTGCCTAAGAGAAGTGAGCAGCGGAAATATTTTCTTAGCTCCATGAGAGATTCAAAAGCATTCATGTATGTTGCTGAGTTAATGGCACTTCACGGGTCCCTGAGGGTAAGTTGGCCTTATCCTGTGTCTGGCAAAGCAATGGAGAGTTTCAATTATCTAAGCATGAGGGAAAGGTTTGTTTAAATAATAACAAGTAGCATGAGGCCAGTTCTGCAGAGATTTTTAGAGTTATCTTGCAAGAACATTTGTTTATTAACAGCATTCAGCTTCAGTGTTCAGAGGTCAACCTTGTGAGACAGCAAACACGTTTGGCATCTGCATTCACCTGGAGCTGCTGGAGAGAAGAGAGAGCTCTGGACAAACTATGGGAGAACCTGATAGCTGTGAGCTTTGAAGGTTTGTAAGTACTCTGAATATTGCCATGTACAACTTGCATGCTCAAAGCAAAGCAAAAATGCCATCATTTCTATCAATGAGACTGTTTTTACAAGGTTTTTTGTTCTCCAATTTTTCTGAAAGAGGAGTAGTAAGAAGTACTTGGAGAACTCCACAGGAAGTTCTAGACTCGATGGAGGAAACAAGAGTCCTCTCAATGGCTTCATCGTTATGGTGAGAGGGCAACTTCCCTAACATCAGTGGTCCAAAAGCCTAGTGCCTTGTTCAGGAATCGTCCCTCAGGGTTTGCCTTCACAGACACTTCCCTGCGGTCGAGACCAAATGCCCCATGGAAGTGCACATCCTCCCGTTGTCTGCAGAGGGCCAACTTGGACTTGGCACCTAATGAATTACAAATGGGAGAGAGGAGTCCTTCTTTCACCATCTGGGCCAGGTCTTCAAAACAAACATAATCCCTAAAAACCATGCATGCCTGGGGGATCTGCAAAGCTGCCAAAGCAGCTTAAAAGCCTATGATCCTTTGAAATCAAATAACCTATATAGCTGCTTTCAAAAATTCCCTCATTTCCAGTCAGCACTGTGTGGATCTACAGTTTTCGTGTTTTGGGATTTTGGGGTTTTGTTTGTTTGGGTTTCTGAATTGTTTTTGTTTGTTTGTTTTTATCCAGTTTTAAATCATTATTCCAGTCACAAAGCAGAGGGCAATATTTCCTCTCAAGAAATTCACCCCCAATTCCATTGACTGAATTGAAGCTCTCCACATGGTCATTTGCCTTACTGGGAGTCTCTCTCTCGATATATTCATTGCTCTTTTTCTATCTTTACATTTGCTGGGGCAGAAGTGGGAAGGATTCTGTTTGTTCTTACCCATGTCACTCAATTAACTTGATGCTGAGGACCCTTTCCACAAAAAAAAAAAAAAAAAAAAACAAACCACCACATCAAAAAAGTCAAAACTCCCAAAAAACTAAAATCTGAAACTGTAAAATGAATGGTGGCCATCCAGCTCAGCCCAGAGCATCTTACAGGTTCAGATTTTAGGTATTTGGCATTTCATAATCTTGCTCCTCACTTCCCTTCGAGTATAGAAGAGGGGCCATGGCCTGCTGGTTTGTCCCACAGCCCTGGAAGAAGAATCCCTATAACATCTTGGACAAGGACAGCCCATCTCCATTCACTTAGTCATACACGAAACAGCCTGTGAGCTGAGCCAAGTTTTTCTCAGATGGCTGTCTCCCAGTAGTTTTCTGTGAATAGACATTGAATGGTCTGTGACAACCAACTGGAAAAGAGCCACAAAATGCAATGTTAGTGACCTAATGGGATGATTGGGCTCAGATTACATGTGTACATTTCCAAGTGTGGGACCTTGGCTTACCTGGCAGCTGACAGAAGTTTGGTCAGGAGATGTGATGGTCTCTCAGCTGCCAACCCAGGCAGTGATCTATGGCCTGGCATGCAAGCAGCCAGCATAGTCAAGTAGGTGGCTCTGCATATTACTGCTCAGCCTGTCCCCAGGCCACTCCTGCACACTGGGCATTGCTGTCCTGTTCAGACACCATTGTAAATCTGGCTCCCACCTTCGCTCATTCCTTAGCAGACACCCTCCTCATGAACAGGTTGTGCTGTCTCTGGTTTCTTGCACAGATTAGAACCCAAATAATTCCCTTGGTGCTTTCAAGTAAGTTTTCTTCCTTCCCATCTCAAAATTTACTACAGTCTTTTTCCTTCTGGTAGCTCTCTCTTCTAAGTTGGCTGAGTTTCAGTATTGTATGAACAAAGTACTCCTGCATGAGGTGATAGCTGAATCAGCAAAAGCATCTCTGTTCATTATAATAAAGATTTTCTTGCATCACCAGATGATGATTTTAGGGAACCACCAAGTTCTCTAAAAGCACCTGGGATGCAGGTGGTGAGAACACAGTATTAGCTCAGCACTCACTGGCACTTGCAAAGATCCCCACCAGAGCCATCAGGACAGCTTTCACAAGCAACTCTTGCAAGTCTTTGCCCCATGGGACAAATTGGTCAGGACAATCTGCAGCTGCAGTTCTGGTATCAATCCTTGGCTGACTGCTGGGGTACAACAGAGTCGCCTGTGCAGGTTTGCTTGGACTGAAAGGTAGTTATTGCTGCTGCTCCTAATGGTCTCTGAGCATACAGCCTTGGTGGTTATTTGTATTGTAATAGCATCTTCATGTTCACAAACCCATTAAGGGCCTCACTTTTATGCTCTGTTCGTATAGCTATTAGGAGACCATCATGCCCTAGGAGCTGCCATAATAAAGACAAGCAGGTCATTCTCTGTTCATTCTGTCATTCAAGCGGTACAGCTAATGAAGCCTAGATTCATACAGATTTGAAGCCTATACCTTTATCCTTTTCCAAAATGCTTCCTCTGCTCCTCAAATCCTTACTACCCTTCATGTTCTCGCTATAGAAACACTAGTTTCTCCCCACAATGGCCTGCTTTCCCTTCCTCCACCCCAACCACAGGTTGAGCCAGAGGCAGACCCCCCCTTGCTGTGTCAGGGGTGATGGTAGCAGGTACCCTGCCTGTTTCAGAGCCAAATGGGTGGTTTGGTCAAGAAGCATGCACATGCTGAATGCTTAGCCAGAGGGCATACTGAAGAGTAAGCTTCAAAGCTTGCTTCTGGTGGGGCTTCCTTTCTTTCCTTAATCTCACAGAAATATGATGCAAGCAGCTTTTTAGCCATTTTTTGATGGCTTTAAAAATTATCAGGTTAAATATGACTTGATACCTATTTAAACCATCTCAGGAAGTCCACCCAGCTTTTGTAGAAAAGAATCCCTCTGTGCCTCTGACTTTATGATATACAAGCCCACCAGGACTGTAATAGGAGCTCTTTACTGGGGAAATGGAATACTCCAAAGCTGTGGAAAACACAACAGCAAAGTATGTGCAATCAATGCATGTAACAATATCCTTTCAAAGAACTTTTATCACTGTGTATCTAATCACCTTCTCTGCTGCAGATGTAGTCTCTTAAAAATGTAAATTAAGTAATCCACCGATGAATCTGTTGCACAGATCTAGCATACTGATGAAAAGGATTTCAGGTGCATGACTGAAACATTTCTCTTACATCATGCATTTGGTCCATTACTGAGTCTTGGCAAGGAAAGTCTCTATTGTGGGATCTCTTTAGTCATCAAGAGCACAAGTTCCATCTCAATGGCTTTGCCTGCATTCAGCTGAGTTGTAGTCAAAGGATCAAAACATTGAGTCCAGCCCCAAGAGGGACATCTGAGGTCTATGCACATGTGTATTAGAACAAAGCCTCTGTGTCTCTGCATGCCTGAGGCAGCATAGTCTAGTGCTGAAAGATGAGTTTAATAGCTGTTTGATTCCTATTGGATCTTCTCTGATGTGTAGGTGCTGTTTAGTAAGAAGCAGATTTCCAAAACACCCTACATAGTTACTTGAATAAGAAAAGACTCTTTCTGAAATAGTTTGTCTCTCCATTTTCTCTGTTGTGAGCCTACAGCAATTCTATCTTAGAAACTAAACATTACATTGAGTGCATTGAGACTTGACTTTCATTCTCTCTTTGGTTACAACATTTCAACTCTAAGGAACAAAGGATTTTGCTGTGCTACAGTGTTAATTCTGCAGCATGTCCTTTAGGAGAAGATGAAAGGCAGAGAACAACAGTGAGCAGAGAATGAAAAGGGAAAGCATGGTTGCTAACAGCAGAAAAATAACTTCTCCCCACCCTGGGTTGTCAGCCTGCCACCAGGCCTTCCTGCCCACTCACTTCTAACCTCTGACTGGGCAGGGCAGCAGTTCCCCCCTTTCCTTTTCAGTAGGGTTATAGAAATCAATCCTAGTAAGAAAGGCAGAGAGCTAACAAAGCAATGAATAGACATTGGCGACAGTGAGAGGGTGGAAGAGAAAGTGTGGGTGTAAATGCTAGAATGTGAAAAAGAGAAAGATTGCATTTAAAAGGAGGAAAGCTGATAAATAACCCTGAGTAAAGCCATGAGTACAGGAAAAAGCAGCCTAAAGACAGGTAGCACAGATTAAATGCAGAAGAAAATAAATGCAAATGTAGAATGAATAAGAAGAATTAGAAAAGAAAGCTGAGTTTGGATAAGTTAATTTTATTTACACTCTCTTAAATACAAAGAAGTCCTTCCCTGGAGGCATCCTACATCACACTTAAAAAACCCAAACAAAACAACAAACAAACAAAAAAAGTGATGTCAATCAGATAGGAATGACAACTTGAGCTGCATGCCTTCAATCCTCAGGACAAACATATGCAAACAGTTCTAAGCTTGGAAATCCTGCTGTGGAAATCCATTTCTGCCGGAAGTCCTGCAGGTGCAGTAGGGAGATTGCAGCACAGGTAAACAGCTCTGTCCAGACACTCCAGGAGCACATCCTGCTTCATCTTGTGCAGCTTCTATCATTTTTCAGGTAGACCTACAAAAATTATTCAGAAGAAGATGGGGAAAGACAATCACTTGAATACAAAACAGTGGCTTGCTGTCGGATGTGTTAAGCTCAGGTCCCTGGGCTTTCAGAGACCTCCCTCCTCCCCCTACTCTAACTCTCTTGCTGCTGCCTTTCCCTTGAATGAGCGTTAAGCTGCTGTTGCACATTTTTGCAAACACTGATATGAAACATCCAGCCTCTGTCACTGCTGCCTAGTTTATGTTTTTCCTAGGACCCTTTGAATTAGACAGAGCAGGGCCAGCTGGGGCTTAGTGGCAATTACTCTGAAAGAAGCATTGATTGCTTCCCCAATCTGCCAACACTCCAAATCAAGCTGGACAGGGGGAACAGAAGCTATTTTCTCATCAGGTAACAGTGTTTGACTGAAGAGAAGCAGAAACAATCAAAACTAAGCTATAGGTTTTTCTGTTTCATGAAAAGAGAGTAGCCTTTCCTACCAGCTTTTGCCAGCTACAGGAGTTCTGCTTCACACAATTACCTCCTTAATTACCTGCTCCAGAGAGACTGGGAGCATCTGCAGGAAATAATGGCAGGGAAGAGGGAAGGAATCTGTACTTCTTTCCTCTGGAGGAATTAAGAGGATGGGTGGGGTTTTACAGCTTTTGATAAGATGGTGTGGGAAAGATGAAAACTAAATACCACCCATATCAAATAAGTAAGACAAGCATAGAAGCACAAATTAATAACTAAATGACTGATCTTGCCAAAGACTTTTCATTTAGTGGTGTTTACCTTTAGAAAAGCTGGAGGGAGTCTAGAGGATGAGGATAAATCAATCCACACAGCATACAGCATCTCTCCTCATATCAACAGCTCTGCTCTGAGGCATGTCCAAGGTTTTACCTATAATCATAGAAACATAGAATAGTTAGGGTTGGAAAGGACCTTAAGATCATCTAGTTCCAACCCCCCTGCCATAGGCAGGGACACCTCCCACTAAACCATGTCACCCAAGGCTATGTCCAAGCCGGCCTTGAACATGATGATGACCTGATGGTCACTGCAATCCAAGTAAGTGTCTGATTTAGTGGTGATATGTTAAAACCCCTGACAATGGAAGTCTGCTGTTCTCCTGGCCAGCAAGCTGCTGGTCTTCTCCAAAGTCAGGAACATGCACTTCAGCATGTGGTCAAGCTTACAATGCATTAAACAGTATGTGTCGCAGAAATTAAAAAGCAAGCTGCAAATAAGCTCATGTTTACCTATTAGATCCTTCCTCTTCTTAAATCTTACTAGCTCAGTTAAAAAGATTGTCCCTACATCTTCTGGATTAGCCTGGTAAACTGATATAGGGAACAGTGTGAAGCTGAAGTATAATTGCTTTGGTTGGCGTGACTGATCAATGCCTTTCAAAAAGATGGAAAGCTCAGATTAGTTGTGTGTGTTATACAAATGGGAGCATATTGACAAGCTCCTCGTATTTGGCTTTGGTCCTGTTTCTTCCAGTAAAGATGCATGATAGTCAAGTTACTATTAAGGCTCTCCCTATAGAAAGGCTTGGGGTCCAGGTTTCAGGAAGATGTGCTCAGCATATATGAGTTGCATGGAGAGGATGGTCCGTAGGTCGTTGTGAAATAAAGTGTGAAATAAAGCAAATGCCAGCACTAAGGCTGGTGGGAGTCTGCTATTCTAGAATTCCCAGACGCTCACTTTGCGGGCCAGCGTCCTCTGAAAATATCCTCAGATACATCAACAGATCCTTGTTGATGCCATATTGCATCCTAGCTCAACTTATCAGATGGTGTTGCATGATACACAGTCCAGGGAGACAGCCATGGGTTTATTTTGTTCCCTCTCTTTCCCACCCCTCCAGAACTCTCATTAGAGTATTCTTTGCCTGACTTTGCTGCAGTCAGACCCTTTGCTTTTCATGATGCATTATGCCTAAAAACCATGATGGTTTTTTGTTGGCTTTTAATTTCATGAGCTATAAGATATTCTTGTATTATATTACTTTGGATTGTGCTGTGGAAATTTTATACTTACAGCACATTTCTTTTTTTTTCCTTATGTTTCCTCTAGTCTTTATTTTTGTCCCCTTTAGTAAGAATGAGCAGCAAGACCTTCTGTCAATGTGCATCTGGCTCTGTGCGGCACCAAACTTCTTTGTGAGGGTTCTTATTTCCATATCATTATGGATATATGTTATCTAGTTGACTTCTCTCCAATTTGCAAGTTGTGCTTCGTTCATCCACACTTTTTTCTGGGTTGTGTGTGCAGATAAAGAGCTCTACACATTTTTCTGGGTACATATATACCTCTAGTTGTTTTTCTGGCCACAGATGTCTGACTGGGAGATTTCCTTAGGGGTTGCTTCAGCAAACTTTGAATGTGGTCTGTGGTGACACTGCGTGAGATGCAGCCAACATACCAACCTCTAACAGAGCTGCTTCAGTCTCCACAGCTGCGATTACTAAGTAGTTTTGGTGTGTTAGTCACTGTAAATAGGATAAGCTTGGTGGGGATGAAACCAAAGAGAGTCTAACTGCTCATCGGAACACTAACATGCACCTAGGATTCTATCACAGTGCTGTAATTGCCAGTTAGGAGGAATCAAAGGTGTTGACAGTGAACTGAATAGGCTAAATACTGATAACTGTGGAAAAGCATATAGCTATGTACTGTAAACATTGATGTTGAAGCTGATACTCAAGTTGTGCAGCAGCTCAACTTTTGAAAACAGCAAGTTTTTGTGAATATTGTCTGTGACATGAGACTGGCAAAAAGGCAGTGAATTCAGAGATCCTGAAGATGGATGACAACTGGTACCTGATGCCAATCTCCTAAATTACAACCTAAAGAAATGCTGTAGCAGAGCCAGCTATGCAAGGCCTGACTGGGCTGGTACACAGAAATACTCTTGTGTCTGGCTGTTGTGATGGCAATCACAGCCTGCTCCTGATTGACTGCATGCCTCTACCTGTGCTGGGAACTTTAGCCACCCTTTCTCCTGAAGTCTATAAAATCTGTACAACTCAGCTTCTCATGGAGAGCTATGTCCTTCTCATGATCCCATGTACTCGTCAGCTAGTTGCTTTGCCTGCTGAAATACCAACTGTATCACTGGGATGTGCCCATGGGGAGATGGACCTACCACTCCATGGATGCCTGCACTTTGCTCTGCCACTGCCACCAGGACATGTGCAAGCAAAGAGGAGCATCCCTGCCCTGGTATGCAGCTTCCCTCATGGGAGGTCTGGCAAAGCCAAGGGAATGGCAAATTCATGGCATTTTCCTTTTGGAGAGAAAGAAAAATAATTCTAGAAAAACTGAAGAATTAGTAATAATACTACTAATAAGAGGAACAAGCAGGTAAAATAGATGCTTATGAAGCAATAACACTTTATCCTATGCCAACAGAAGAACCAAGACTCTTCCATGTCATAAAGCAGGGACAAACTGACCCTGGCAGAAAATTAGTTTTTTTCCCCTTACCTGTTACTTGTTATGGAGGAGAGACAGATGTGCAGAGCAAGCTGAAAAGGGAGAGAGCTAAGCTGTGGTCTGCCCCTGGCTGAAGGAAAGCTCTCAACCCCATGGAGCAAAACCATCTTCACCTCATGGCTACTAAGGCTGTGGCAGTCTCAGACTACCATGTTATCACCATCTGCTTCCATATGGCATTTGACTTCTCATGGATTGAAGGCTGAAGTCAAAGTACTAAAAAATACTGCATAGAAATATCAAGCTATTGTGCTGGCTTAGCCAGGTATTAAAACAGTACAGGTATTTCTGTTGCTATGGAATTGCTGGGTAGGGATCAGCCCAGTGCAATTCAAGCTGTCAAAAAGCCAGGAATGTTTGTTCCTCATGTAGAAATAAACCCAAGCCTCGGACTAGCTTTCACTGGGGCCAGAGTGACTAGTGTAAATTTATTATGTGATGTCGAAGACCACCAGAGCTGACAGGCTTGAAAAATAAGGGAAAAGAGAGGAAATATTTGGTTGCTGCAGGAGTAATCACTGTAGAATTGCTAATGTCATAAGAAGAAACTAAACCTGCTGCTATTCTGATGTCGATGTTTCAACCAAGTGGAGTTACATGCTCTCAGCACTGGGGTGATATGTGCTCTCTGATGGAGGTTGAGAACGATAATTCTCTAGCAGCTTCCCAGTAAGCAGAAGTGACATTAAAGTGTATGCTGAGAGATCCAACTCCATTAAGCAATAAGATCTTTGGCTTGCACCTCTGAAAGCTTGCCTTCTGCAGTTGTTAGCACTGGCTCACCAATCAGTGCGTTACAGTATGGGTGGGTGTGCACTAGGACTGCGTGGGTGCCTATACTTTGTGTTGTTTATGTCACAATTTGTCTCTTTTTCAAAGTGCTAAAGATAACAGCAAATGAGCAGAGTGACAAAAGAATCTACCTGCACATCTCCAAAGCCCTCCCACTCATTGTGGCTTTATCTGGGGACAAGGTTTCCTTCTTGTTGAAAAATTACCTTACCATTCCCTTTACTACTTTCACCTATAACTTCAAAAGCAGAAGCCCTGGTGCATTGCTAGTTTGTATGAGCACTGGCATCACATGAAGAGCTCTCCAAACAAAACTCTGTGCTATGCAGGCACAAAATACAAGCCTAATTAAACCCCCTTCTGCTGCCCTCACTTTTTTTTTAATTGAACTTTATTTAAGATGTAGTATTTATTGATATCTTTTCTTATTAATTAAATTAGAATGCAGTGGTATTTTCCTCTTTTTTCTTTATTTGTTTTTCCTGTAGGTATTATGCAAACTTCATGTAGATAACACTCTTGTCTGCTCAGTTCTGCT
This sequence comes from Forpus xanthops, assembly GCA_032466535.1. NCBI lineage: Eukaryota > Metazoa > Chordata > Aves > Psittaciformes > Psittacidae > Forpus > Forpus xanthops. The sequence goes on from JASSUY010029130.1 coordinate 19,025, forward strand.
TCAAATATTGGTGAGAATTCTCCACCTTTTCTGTGCCATAGATTGCTGCACTCTCCAGCAGCTCTTGCATTTTTCTCGGAGTGGTTTCAACAAGTGTCTGAAAGCATATGCGAAGAAATATTTGTGCTTCAGTGAACTTGATTGCTGTTGAAACATCAACCAACCGCGCTGTTTGTTTTAGGACACTATTGTTAGCATGACCCCATTAACTACAAATTTGCTTGTTATGTTCTCAGAAATCTGAACAATCAACAAGCAATGACCGTGAACTCTGGAAAAGTGCACCTTCTTCACGTGAAATAGGGAGGGAAACCTGAAAACAGAATGCTAGAGATGATGCCAGGAATGAAGAAGGTCCCCCTTAGCCAAAAACTTTCTGAAAATCTAGTTTGTGAAGGGTTCAAACTTTTATTTTTTTTTTTTTTAATTCCAGGAAATTGAGAAAAGAAAAAATTGCTTTCATAACAAAACGTGACTTAATCTCTATAATGCATTAGAGAAAGAAGAAGGAAAATGGGAGAAAGCACTAAAGGGGATTGATGAATCCCCTTTTAAGACAGTGCAGGAAAATGCACTTTGAAAGATGAAAAGAAAGATGTAGGCGTGGGGTCAAAGGTTTCCAAGCTTGTCAAAATTTGGCTGTAAATGGCTAAAGGGAGGAAGGAGCAATCTGTCTTTGTTTCTGGAAAGCAGTCACGGTGAGAGTTAGTGAACCTGACTGAAAAAATGCAGCAGCGCTTTCCATGGAGGTTGGTTTTATTACAATCTAGTTTTCTGGGAATTCTGTTGATCTGACCTGTATAATTGGTGGGTGGTGGAAAACCAGACAGGCTTCTCCCAAACAGCTATCAAGACCCCCAAAATTTCAAAAGCAATAGTGGTGATAGTGTCAATGTGGTAATTCACACCATCCGGATGGAGGTCTTTAAATACATTTATACTGAATATGCCACTGTATCCATTGCATGTGTTCTTATTCTGCTCTAGACATGTTCATATGCTACTGCTTCTTATAATAACCATGTGCTATTTGGGAGTGTGTTAAGTGATGCGAAATATATGTATCACGTCAGTGTTTCTTCTGTTCTTTTCCACAGCAAGAGACACAGACAGTAGGAGATTGTGCATATATGTGTTGCATACATAACATGAGGCTGTTGGAAAGCCCCTTACAGACAGTGCAGACTGTGGAACTGAGGGATTGAGAAAGCCTTCATTTTGTCCTAAACTAGCTCCATATACCCCCTCCTCAACAGATGAGGCTGCCCTGGCTGGAAGCTGTTTGGCCTGGAGGAACGAGGCTATCACTGTTCTGCACAGGAGGCTGCTTAGGTGTCCTGAAGTGATTAGGGGGTTTTGCTGTTGTTTTCTTCATCCAGCAAATACTGAAGAATGAAATTCTGTCTCAGATGTTGCTACAGCAAAAATGAACCATGCTGTAGAAACTGTTTAAAGCCATCCTTAGCCTGACTTCTATGAACCATGAGGATAAGTCTATTTAGTTTATCTACTGAGATACTGATCAGCCTCGGAAAGAGATTTGTTATGATCCTTCAGCACCATTCCTCTTTATTTGGGTTATCTTTATTCTTTGCGATCTTGCAGTTTTCCCATGCTGTTGCATATATCAGTATAAACTGTTACACCATGGAATGCTTGGAATGATAGTGCCATGAATAAATTAACAACATTCTCATGAAAATATACAAGGAAAGGTGTTTGTGGGTAACTTGCCTTGCACCAACCAAAAATATCATGGAGCATAGTGCTGGGAAGAGATAGCAAGATGTTAGTAGTATTATTAGAGCAAGCCTAGTCTAACCTGAATTTTTTCTTTTGTAGTAAGCAGAAGTCATGTGGATGGTTTGCCCTGGCAACAAGCATGGCCATAATATGGGTCTATACTAGAATTACAGCTGTTCTAGATAGATGAATTTCTTCTTACCACTGAAGCTTTGTCAAATATTGCAAATGTAGAGTTCATAGAATCATAAAATCATAGAATAATTATGGTTGGAAAGGACCTCAAAATCATCTAGTTCCAACACCCCTGCCAGGGGCAGGGACACCTCACACTAAACCATGCCACCCAAGGCTCTGTCCAGCCTGGCCTTAAACAC
>JASSUY010029131.1:0-21880 GCA_032466535.1 Forpus xanthops
GAGCACTGCAGGGATGGGGCAGCCACAGCTTCTCTGGGCACCCTGTGCCAGCGCTCAGCACCCTCACAGGGAAGAACCTGTGTTGTAGATCCAACCTAGTATCAAAGCTGAAGAGCCTCATGGGGTTCCTTTTCTGCTGCACAGATGGCCTGTGGGCAGCCCAGCATCACTAGATCTGATGAATTCAGCACCCACTGAGTATTTCAACTCACAGCTCTACTCAAACCACAGCTCAATGGAATATGTGAGGGATCTGGGGATCTGCTCTGCAAGCCCAGGTTCTGCAACCACCAACCATGTGCATGGACCAAGCATGGTGGGACTGTGGGTTCTGTGCCACTGCCAGGGGAGCACGCTACGGACCAGCAGCAACTGCAAAGCCATCAGTGACTGGAAATGATGCATGGACATGCTCTGCCCTACCTCCAGCCAGGAGACAACAGTGGGGCCATCCCAGTGAGCAAAGGGCAATCCTTTCCTCCGAGCCTCTTCCAGGAGTTCATGCCTGAAGGGAACGGAAGCAGAGTGATTCACTGCACACTTGTAGGAAAGGAAGCAGTTCTCCAAAGGGAATAGGCCATGGGCACTAAGAGCCAGCTGGTAGCACAGCACTACAGGAGCTAACAGGGCTCAAGAGAGGGTGAAGATGAGAAGTTTTTCCATCAATTCCCATTCATGGCTTCTTGGCCATCGGGCAGGACATTTCCTTACTGGGGCAGGGAAGGGTTCACTCACTTCTTCCGCAGGCGACGATCCCTCTCAGCCTGAGCACCCAACTTGCCAAGCCCCAGAGGGTCCTGCATGCCCACCTCCATGTCGGTCAGCAGCACTGTTGGCCAAGCAAGACACCCTCGGGTCAACGTGACATTCTCTGAGCTAGTGTGGACAATATCACAGCCCCCATCCCAGGGTGCTGAGGATGCACAAGGGGTGACAGTCTCCATTTCCAAGCCACCCTCACAGCCCCCCTGCATCCCTGGAGCCACCAGGGGATCCCAGCCTGCCATCCCTCCCATTTCAAGATGCTCAACATCAAAGCAGTGAAAGATTCAGGAGTGGAAAAGCAGCTCCTACCAATGGGCTCTGCAAAATCAAGAAGGTCCTATGGGAAGGGAAGCGGATTTGGGGACATTAAAGATAAGACACAGTGAAGTGGGGTCATTATCTTCACTGCAGCTCTTGAAGAGCGTCACGAGTGATACTGCACCCATGCCAGAAATGGCCAAAAGGCAGAAACTCCAGGACCCAACTGCCCAGAGCCAGTGGTCCCAATACTCTCAGAGCAGCAGGGGTGTTCCTGCTCCTCCACTGGTCACCCCAACAGCACCCCGATGCCAGAGAGGGCCAAGAGCCCGGCACGCGCAGGGATAGGGCTGCTCACAGACCCTGCCCCGTGGCCCCTTCTCTGCTCAGCTGGATCAAACGACCCTTCTCCTTCTTCCCAAACAAGCGCCCGATGGAGGATTTGATCCCCTTCCTCTTGGAGCCCTTGTGCAAGGAGTCCTGGCTGCTGTTGCTGCTGGCGTTGCTCGCCTGCTCCTCCAGCGAGCTACGGATGGAGGAGGGAGAGGAACAGCAAAGCCTTGAGGTTATTCCCAAGCACAGCACAAGCCCATGGCAAAACCCAGCCAGCCCCACAGTCCCACGCTTGCCCCATGTAAATCCTCAGATGAACAGAGCAAACCCTGCTGTGAGACCCAAAGGTGCTCCACATACCTCTTCCCATCCTCCTGACTGAGCGCAGGGTGGCCCAGCTTCTCCAGCCGCAGAGTTCTGGGTGAGGATGGGGGGGATGTCTCACATTTGATGGTGGTTTTATCCTCTCGGCTTTCATCCCGAGCTGCAGGAGACTGAACAAGCAGAGAAGCGATGAGGCTGGGTGGTCAAAGCCCAACTCCATCCTTGCCCTGCTGCCTGCCTCTCTCTTGCTCCATGGAGGCATGGCCAAAAGAGCCACCAGAGCCCTGAGGCTTTGCCACGCTCCAGGATTGGCCTCAACTAGAGTTGTGGCAATGGCTTGAGATGCCCAAATAGATGGGGAGGATGTGGCCGTATGGCCAAGATCCTGGGAATAGGAAGGAGAGGGGATGCAGCCCATGGTCCAGGTCAGTGTGTGTGGACAGAAGCTTCTGGCCCTCAGCAGAGGGCTCTGAGGAGCACAGATGGGAATGTCCCAAAGTCGCCAGAGGGGACACACAATGTTTGAGGACCCAGTGGCTTTTCCGAACCTCCCCATGTCCTGCCAGACCCCCCAGGCTGCCAGCCAGTACATCTCCAAGCACCTTATGGGATCCCCAAGATCCTCCTGCTGAATCCCTGGGGTCCCCAGCTCCATCCCGCGCCTGCTGCACCCTGACCTGGTGTGGACAAAGCCAGGAGCAGGCTGGAAAAGGGGCTTGGACAAAAACCAACGGGATGGGAGCCACTCACTAGCAGTTTCCTCCGGTGCTTCCTCAAGTCGCTGGGCTGATTGCAAGGGGGAAAGCGAGAGAGACACAGAAAGGGGGCAGTTAATGGAGAAACCCCCCCGCCCCACCCCACAGCGCAGTCCCAGGGCCAGGTATCCCCATCCCAGATCCAATCCCTGAGCCGTGCGGGTGCCGGGGCACCGCTCCCACCCCAGCAGCCGCCCGCATGCCCTGTCCAAGCCCCACATCCACCCCACTCCTCCTCCTCACCAACGTCATGATCCCCATGCGGTCGAGGTCCTGAGCGGCGCTGCGGGAGGACAGCTTTGGGGTGGAGCGGCCACTGAGCGGGGGGGACGAGCTGGCCAGGGACAGGGCTGTCAGTGAGGTGGGGATGGAAGCCCTCTTGCAGAGCTGGGTGAGGTTGAGCCCCTCCATGCTGCCGCTCGTGACGCGCGTCTCCAGCTCCTCTGCGCGGAGCTCAGTGGATTCCTTCTCCTCTTGGATCATCCTGGGGGAGGAGCAGGGTTCAGGGCTCCTCACCTTGCTGGGGAATCACCTCACACCTCCCAGCGACCGCATCCCCCCCATCCAGGGGAGATGCACCTTGGGTGCTGTGACTCAAGCCCCTGAGGTCCAGCAATTAGGATCCTTATACCAACCCGTCAGGATCCACATAAACCATGTGCAGGAAGGACCAAGCCCTGTGGCTGGATGTGCTGGAGCCATTTCCCTGGCTAAAGCTGGACCAGGACCTCAATTTTAAGGCATCAAAGCCTCCTCCCACCACCTGCAAGTTTGATGTCCCCCCTCCAGAGCCACTTCAGAGCAAGGTAGTGGTGAGCTTTGCCCATGGTCACTACCTTATCTCCTCGTTGATGGCATCCAGCTGCTCCTGGAGCATCATGGCCAACGTCTGCGCATCCGAGTGCCCACCAGGGGAGAGCACATCCATGGAGCTGAAAAGTGTCTCACGGTCATCCTCATCCACATCGGAGATCTCAGGGTCACTGTCGAAGGCGTGAGGCCCCGTGGCCAGGACACCGCCTGCCTGGGCCTGCTCCCAGTCCTGGAGGGAACAAGATCCACTGGTCCTACATGGCATCCATGTCCCAAAAGCCAAACTGGAGACCTCCACACAACAGCTACAACTCAGTGCAACCCCAATGGGAAAACCTCTTCCTACCATGTTATCCCACATCCCCCAGCCATGAGACTGGCATGCGAGGCAGGAGGAGACCCCAAGCCCAATGTGACCCCATGAAGGTGGGTTACCTTGGCTGCTTCCTCTCGTCGGGGGGCAAATCGGCCCTTCTGTGCCCGAGGCAGACCTGGGGCTGTCCCAAAGGGTTCAGCGGGGCCATGGACCACAGCACTCAGTGGGAAGCGCAGGTCTGTGGCGCTGCCCATATGGGACCTGTGGACAACGAGCTCTGTTGCAGATACTGCTCCATGCAGGGATGCCCTTGTCCCCAGGCTGCTCTCCCTACAGCCCAGGTTTGATGAGGACAAAGGCGAAGGATGAGGCCACCCTGGCATGTCCAACCCAGCAATGCCTGCCTGTTCTGCATCTCTTAGGAGGTTGGATGGGGCATGGAGCAAGCTGCTCTAGTGGAAGGTGTCCCTGCCCATGGCAGCGGTTGGAGCTGGGTGACCTTTAAGGTCCCTTCCAACCAAACCACTCTGGGATTCTATAAATGATGCAAACCCAAGGTGCCAGAAATAGGTGCCCCATTCTCCCCATGCGCACAAACTGTAGGAATCTCAGCCCTGGGCCATACCTTGCTGCTACCTCCCCATTCTCTGTGGTACCCACCACAGCATCCAGCCAGCCCTGCAGAAAACCACCCTGTGCAGTGGGTCTGCTGCAAAGCCGTGGGCTGAGCAGTCACCTCCTGTCCTTCCCTCTCGAGAACAGCTTGCACCTCGCATGTACAGCATGTCTTGTGCCTGCCTTCTCCATCCCCAGGCTCCAGAACAGGGGCCATCCAGAGAGCTTTTCTCCGCCTTTTTATGTTTTCTTTAACATTCTCATGTTAAAAATGTTGAATAAAATCCCATTTGAAACAGATCCTCCAAGTGCGGGGACATGGGCATCATTTGGGATCTTCCAGCAGAAACTGGCTCACACTTCTTCATCCTCCTCCATGCTTAGGCTGGTCCTTGGGAGCAGATCCCCATGCCAGGGAGAGCAACACAGCAGCTATGGGACATGAGGCCACTTTTTGCCACCCGTGGTACTCACTGCATATCTCCATGTTGCCTGGTTGCTCCTCCTTACCCTAAACACCCAACACCACAGCTGAGCCCACTGCCTTCCCAGAGCATGGGGTCAGCACTCACTATGAGCATTGCCACAGAAGGCACCAGGGGGTTTCGACATAGGATGACAAAAGCCATTGCCCAAGGCAGATCAGTGTTTAGCACCACAGTGGCTCTGCTTTGCGGTGCCTCCCCTCTCCAGCATCCTACCAAGGCCAGACAAAGCCACTGACAGGAGCAGCAATGCTTGGCGTCAGCTTGGTGTCTGCACATGAAGGCACAGCCCAAGTTTCAAGGGGATTTAAGCTGCGGAGCCACTGACAAGCTGCTCCTGAGCTAAAACCAGATAAAGGCGCCTCAGACCAAAGCTGACATTTCAGCGGGGGGATTACTCTGTCCCCTGTAACTCAAGCTGTCTGCTGCTATTTCCTCCCAGAAACAAAGCTAAACACAAATGTCCATCTTGTTCTTACAGCCCCACACAAAGAGGTCCCACACATGCTCTGCACGCTCCTCTGGCACTCAGCTACCCTTCAGCCTCACAAACCCTCCCTCACTGTCCCTCTTTCTTCTCTCCACAACAGGTAAGGTGCTCAGGAGAGGATGCTGTGTCCCAGGCGGCCACAGCAGCACACTGGGGACCACGTTGTGCTGTCACCTTCCTACCCCTCTGCTTTGCCCCCCTTGCAGTGCTGGGTACCCTGGTCAGTGCTGGGGGCTGAGGCCTGAGGCACTCACCTCTCTTCCTGGTGCTCTGGGCTGCTCCCCATCTCCCAGATGACTTTAAGGAAAAGGGCAGGGGGGAACCATTGTGGAAAGGAGGAGTAAAAATGAGGGGTTCATTCCTCTTTGCCTCCAACACCTCAGAAGAGGTTCTCCTTCTCCATCCCCAGCACACCACAAGGGGAAAGGTGTTTGGTGAACATGCAGCTTTCATACAGAATTAACTCCTAAGTCCTTTGTGCAGAAAAGAAATGATGCCCAGTGGGGTTTTGCCCTTAAAGGAGCAACTTTTGGACTACTCAGTTGGGCTGGGCTATTCTCAACAGTCTCTGTCCCATGGTGGGGATAGCAGAGCCGGAGCTGACCCTGCTGCACAAACCACCCTGCAGCTTGGTGAAACCAGAAGGTGCTTGATGCCATCAGCATTTTGGGACCAAAGCCATGGCTGCGGGGTGCAAGCACAGGCTGGTGGGGTTCTGCCCTTACCTTGTGTGCACACTCTCCACAAACGTCCCACTTCTGGTCTTGAGCTGATCAACCTCCAGCCTCAGTTTGTCGATCTCATCAGACAACCGCCGCTGTTTGGGGTGAGACAAGAGACAGGTTGGTTTTGCTCTGAGGAGCAGTCAGGTTTGGGGCAATCCATGTCCTTAGCTATTTCCAGCTTTCTATTTCCTTTAAAAATCCCCATCCCAGATTTAAAGCACCTTTGGCACATCGGGAAAGGAACAGCTCATGCAGGCGACAGTGAATGGCGATGCTGGGGTGATGCCACGAAGAGAGGAAGTGATCACAGGCCAGACAGACAGACACACGCGTGCTTGAAGCGATGCTGCTTTGAGAGATGAAGGAAGATCAGTCCCACTGGGATGCTCTGGCTTTGCTCCACACTGCATGTATGGGGCCAGCAGTGAGGGACTGGTTGGTCAAACGTGCTGCTGGTCCTGTCTCTCCTGCTGCCAGTCTCCTCCTCACAGGAACCTGTGCCTGCACTATGTGGCTGTGCTGTCCTATAGGAGATGTGAGCGGGCAGGCAGGCAGGGAGATGGATCTGCCAGCCCAGCAGGATCCAGTCCCAGGGGCAAACAGGCTGAACCAAGGTGGGCAATGTGCAGGCAGCATCACGAAGGTCTTGGAGCTTTGCCTTTGCCTGGAGCCAGCCCTATCCCAGCAGAAGCAGTGCCCTCATTGGGATGCTGGGAGCATCTGGGAGAGCAAGGCCCTGAGCAAGGGGGAAATCAACCATGCATGAAACATGGGGCATATCCCAAAAACTCTCATTGCTTCAAAAAGCTGTAACCCTTCAGCTTTCCAGCACAGGCCAACGTGGTGGACTCATGCTGCAGATCCTACTTGGATGCTTCATCTGAGAGCAAGGAAGGTGTGAAGACCTACAGAGCCTTCTGCAAGCTGAGCATGGAGCAGAACTTGCCCCGGTTGGAGTGAAGGGGTTGAGAAAGCCTTAGGAGTGAAGGGGATGTGGCTGCCTGAGGTGGAGCCACCCTGGCCTCACTGCTGTCCTCAGGGAGCTGGGGATGGATGAACGGGATAGAAACATGGAGATGGGATTGAACATGCCTGTCAGGGAACCGAACCGAGGGTCTCCAGAGGGATGGTGGCAGCTTCCACCCAGCCACTGCATGGCTTAGTTTATGGCCACCTGCTGTGTGTGCTTTGGGATCCCAGCTCCTCCAATACTAGGGTGTTTTAGGAGCCACGGCTGCCACTAGCCGGGAATTAGGAGCGAGGAAGAGCAGTCACTGGGGCAGGCTCCCTGCAACCGCATTTACCTTGTCGTGCTGGTGCTCCTCTATCTGCTTTTGGGTATTTTCCAGCTCTTGTAACAAAGTGTTCTTTGGAAAACGAAACAAAAGAAAAGGGAACAAAAACAGGAAAGAAAAAGAGAGACCATTTAGGAAATGGTCTCCTGGGAGTGGCCTGCATGGGACCCCCGGGGACGTGGGCAGCAATGGCCACAGAGCATCTCCTCACCTACCTGTGAATGGCTCTGCTTTGCAAACCTCCTGCTCCTCAAGCAGGGCTGCCCTCACTCAGCTCCTGCTCCACACCAGCACCATGCTATGGCCACGGCGGGCAAATGGTGGTTAGAGATATAAAGGACAAGGCTTGGACATTAGGAAATGCATCTGAGAGTGGATGAACTGCTTGAGCTGGATCAAGGGCAAAAATGTTCTCTACATCTAAGCTGGCGAATAAGCAGGTGTGTTAGCAGCTACCTGATCTAGTGCTCTGTTTTGGATCACTTTTGCCTGCAAAGACCTGGAGAAGCTCTGGGTGAGCCAGTGCCAGCAGCAGGACCAGATGATGTGCCACCACTCTGGTCATTGTTTGCTGGGGTGGAAATTTGGACTCAGCCCCATGTGTTAGGCCCTGCTCTTTACCCAGAGGCACTCAGATCTCTCTGCTGAATGACTGGACACATTGGCATGGCCACATCTGGTTGGGGACAGGAGCTGCAGAGCAGCAGGAGAGACAGACCCAGTCCTGGAGGCATCATCTGGGGGATGCAATCCCTCTGTGCTGTGACTCACTGAGGGGAGCCTGGTCCCTGCAGGACCCCAAATAGAGGTGAATTACCAAGGCCCGACCTCCCTCTGGCACTGTGAGGTTCATCCTTGCTCTGAGCCACCCGCTATCCCAGCTAATTGCATTCATGCTGGGAAGCAGCAGCAGCTCCAGCTGGCTCCTTGAAGGACAGCCCAGTGCCCCAGGGTGGGAGCTGCTCATGGGCTCTGCCCTGGCTTGGAGCAGACAGAGCAGTCCGAGCTGTAGACAGGGAGGTGTCAAGGCAGCATGTGGAGGGGATGGGCAGGTGGGAGAGGATGAACAGTGCATTTTCACCTGCAAAATGCAGCAGGGTTTTGCTTGGACAGCCGGAAGAGACACAGGGAAGTGAGGGAGCGGAGCAGGACAAATCCTGCTGCTGTTGGAGGTGGAAGGCAGTGGGAAGTGGGTGTGATGCAAGGACATGATTCCCAGCACTCCCACTGGCCCCAGCGCCCCGCTGGCATCTTGCATGGGATCATTTCTCCATCCTTACATGGGATCATCTCTCCACCCCTGCATGAGACCATTTCTTCACCCCCACATGGGATCATCTCTCCACTCCTGCACAGGCATCTCCAAACCCCTGTGCTGTGGCTGATGCTCTGCACCAGAGGGGCTGCAGACCACGCAGATGCTCCCCAAAGGACCCCCAGCACTACCTTCTCCTCCAAGGCCGCCATCCTCTCCTTGAGGTGGAGCTGCAGCCGCTCGTTGGACTCACTCAGCAGTCGGTCCACGGTGTCTGAGAGCCGCTTGTTGTGCTCCTCGTTCATCTTCTCCCTCTGCCGGGCCTGAAACAGCCAACAACAACACTTGAGCTCCTCCTGCCACTCTGTCCCTGCTTCTGGGGGCAAACCCACCCCTCACAGCACAGATCAGCCCCTCTGCTGGGGCTCTGCTGGGCTCTGCACTCCCCAGCCAGGGATGAACAGGAGAGAGGACAGAATTACAGTCCTGCCTGCCCCTCAGGAAAGCTTCACCTCTGCAACCAGGGAGAGCCACACTGGGGGGCACATTCCAGATCCCAATGGGTGCTGATCCTCGGGATTTGCAAAGGTCTGTCCAAGGCCAAAACAACGTGGGGCTTCCCAGGAGCACAGGTCATAATCCCACCTGAGCAACCTGAGAAATGAGCATCACAGCCTCCTGCATGGACAGCCCAGCCACTGGCTAATGAGCATAGCAGCGACTGTGCAGCCCATGACCCATCAGCTCAGCCTCCTTGTCTCTTTGAGGGGCAGCACTCTGCTCCCAGTGCCTTTTGGTCTCATCCTGCTGCTGATTCAGGCTTGGGGAAGTGCTGCTGGAGCCTCCCTTTCTCCTCCCTGCATTTGGGGTCTCAGCTTGCCCCAAGGGGTGATGCTGGGAGAGGATGGATCTGGCCTGCTAACAGCAGTGCTTGGATGCCCAGGAGAGAGGGAAATCACAGCAGAGCATCATGAGTTCCTGTGTGGCTCTAGTTTAAGAGATCCTGGATGGGGAGGAATTAACCAGATCAGGACTCACCAGGACCCCCCTGCCCAGGCTGAGCACCACTTACCCTGGCCAGCTCCTGGTTCTTCTCCTCCAGCTGACTCTCCAGCTGCCGGAGGTGCTCTTCGATGCTCCCGTGCCTCTCTTCTGCCTGGGAAAAGCAGAGCAGCCCTCTCGGATGATGCTCCCCAAAAGCATGCAGACCTTCCTGCATCCCTCCTTCCATCCCTGCATCTGCAACCTTCCCAGGATGGAGGGCTACCTCTTACTGCCTGCCTCCCTGCCATGGTTGGCTGGGTGCTGTGAACCCAAACCAGCACTGATAGCAAGGTGATGGGAGCTGGAGATGCTCTGTGTGGAACCAGGCACCTGCTGCAGCACCCAGGAAGCACAGGGTTGGTGTATCCAACCTCCCTCCAGGCCTGCACCCTCCCAGAACCAGCCTGGGTCCTTCCTCTTCCTCCTCATCCCAGTGTGATGAGGATGATGTCTACCCCAACAGGGCCATCTATGCCTTGGAGAAAGAAGCAGAGGGAAGGGAGCAAGCCCCATGTATGCATCACACGTGGAGAGCTTCAAAGCCCTGCTTTGAAGTAGCCATGTTCATTGTCTGGGACCCATTGTCCCTGCAGCCATGGGGAAGCAGAAGACAGCATAGCTCCAAGGGCAGGGTGGCACCCATGGTGCAGTGGGGTGGCAAGAGCTGCCTCCTCCCCTGGTCCCTGCTCTCCCTTTGGCTCTGGTGCCATGTCACTTGCCTTGGTGAGCGCAGCGATGCGCTGAGCCAGCTCTGCTTCCACCTCAGGCAGTGTCTCTGCCTTCCGCATCGTCTGCTGCAGCTTCTGCTCCGCCAGCTCCAGCAGCTCCTGCAGGTGCCGGGCCTTCTCCTCACACTGTGGGACAGGGCAGGGTGGGTGCCCAGCACCAAGGCTGGTTCCATCCCCGGAACCCACTCCTCCCTCCCAAGTGCTCAGGGTCATGGAGAATCTTTGGGTGCATGCTCGGTACCTGGCGGTGCAGGGACTCCTTGTTGGCCAATTCGCTCTCCAGTTTGTCATTGAGGTCATGGATGGAGGTGGCTTCTCGCTGGGCTGCCAGGTAGCGCTTCTCCAGTGTGGTGATCCTCTCCTCCATGTCCTCTTTCTGAGCCAGGGCCTAGGGAAGTGAGGGGGCTGTCACATCCTGATCTGTGACCATTAACCTGGGAATAACCTGGCCACCCAGCCCCGAGTCCAAGCATGCCATGAAAACCCTGCTCCACTCTTCACAGCAGAGCAATAAAGGGAGAGTCAAGCAATCACAGCAGCATGGCCACAGCTCAGTGTCCCAGGTCTGCAGCACAGCTGGGTAGCTCAGTGTCTGCTTATAACCTTAGGGATGCTCTGCTGATGGGCTTGGGGACAACTTCCCAAAGGCAGTGGCCTCTTTTGTGGAACCCTGCATACCACAGAAGCTCCAATCCCTTCCCAGCCCAGAGCATGTGGAAGCTGCTGTGAATGGCTCTGCAAGAGGCTTGGCAGTGCAAGAGGGCAGTGCCTAACCTCACGGAGGTCTCTCTGGTACTTGCTGCTCATCTCTTCCGACTTGATCAGATCCTTCCTGGCGGTGCCGAGGTCCTCCTCCAGCTCAGCAACGCTGGCAGCCAAGGCAGAGATGCGCTCCTTGGCCTGGACCACCTCATAGTTCTGCTTCTCCAGCAGCTCCTGCAGCTCCACCACCCGTCCTGCCTCATCATCCGGGTGCACTGAGCCGTTGGAGAGACGCTGCAAGGCACCAGAGAGGGAGGCGGATGCTGGGCTGCCCCAGAGCATGCGCTGGCAATGAGGGAACACAGCTCTGCAAGGACCCAGTGGGGTGGTGAGGAGAGGGGACATGGGGCTCTGGGGAACCCTTGCAAACAGGCTCTGCTAGCCAGGGATGTGGCTTCTCACATGGAATAGGGATGGCTGAGGGTTTCCCAAAGCATCTCTGGGAATCACAGCCTCATGGAGCATCCGAGCGGGAGCACAAATTCTCACCTGCTCTGATACAGCCTATATCCACCAAAAAGGGCATTTCCCAGGGAACTGAACCAGGGGACAGAGGAAAAGGTTTTCAGCTCCCTGGAGCCAGCCACAAGGGGTTTGGAGACACAATGGCCTCAATGAGCACTGTCAGAGCAGGGGGTTCCAGGGCTCTCACCTTCCAGGGAAGCTTCGCCGCTGGCTCCTTGGGCTCCCTCTCATCCCGCTCTACCAGTGGGGCTTCCCGTACAGCACCTTGCTGCAGAGCTGCAACCTGCATGAGAACAGGGATTCCTCAGTGGGGCACACATGGGGCCAGCCCTGGAGGATGCAGATCTGCAACTGGCTTTCCACTGGTTTCCTCCAGCTGGTGGATGTGGATGGGGAGGAAAGGGAAGGCAGAGATGCTGCAAAGGCTCAGCGCTGATGCAGGATGAAGCCTGTTTGTTTTGTGTGGAGTATTCACTTAAACAAAGCCAAAGCTTCATGTGAATGGCAAGTTTAGAGTTAAAGCCCAAATGCCATTTCTCTGCTCTGCACCATGTTTTGTGGGTCCTATTCCATCGAATCCAACTGGAAATCACAGTAATGACACGGCACAGTCCCAGCCCAATGGGTGCCCACCAAGGGCCCAGGGTTGGCTGCCCAAACACCTCTTACCTGCCGATGGGCATCCACGAGCTGCTCCTCCAAGGTTGCCACTCGCTCTAAGGCTGCTCGCAAGCGTTCCCTGACCTGCAGGTGGGTAACACAATGGGAAAGGCCATCATTAATCTGTGATGTGGGTGGCCAGGATCTGCACCAGCTCCCAGACCCTTTTGTCCAGCTGCAGCCAGGCTCAGGTGGATTCACATCCAGGGAACAGGCCCAGGGATGCTCCAGTTGAACAAGAACAGCCTGAGCCAAGCTGACTTGGAGACCTATGGCCAGGCCAGCCTGAGGACATCTTTTAGCAGAGGAAGGAGATGCTTGAGGCAAATGAATCAGGAGGAACAACAGCTGAATCAGGGTACCAAACATCAGCACTTGCTATCATCACGTGAGTCACACAGGGAAGCAAATTCCCCATCCCCGGCAGCCTCAAACCCACAGCATCCCCTTGGCCGCACCACCACATCCTAAAGTGAGGGTGCTGAAGCTTTTGAATATCCAAACAGCTTCCTCCTGAGGGAACCCATGCTACCACCTAGCTTAACAGTAAGAACAGCATCCAGTGGGAGGGAGGAGGAGGGTTGGCTCAGAGCCTGTCTCACCTTTTCATCTAGTGCCTTGTGGTGCTCAAAGAGTGACTTGAGTGCCTTGAGCACCTCAACCTCACTGGAGACCCCGGATGGTGACTGGGCCTGACGCTTGACCACGGTCATCCTCAGGGACCGCTCATGCCTCGACACCAGGCACTCCAAGTGCTCCAGCAAGAGCTGCAAGAGACAGGAGGGAGGCTCTCACAGCCCAGGGCTGTCAATGCCGCTGTCAGCCCAGCAGCCCGCAGTGTCCCTCATTCCGGAGGCCTGGAAGCCAGGCAGCAGGTTCCGTGTGCTTACCCGGGTGTTATTGCGCTCGGCTTTCAGCTCTGAGATCTCCTCTTCCCTCTCCAAGAGCTGCTCCCGGCACGCACTGAGCTCCCGTGTCAGTGTGGCAAACTCCTGCAGGAATCAGGGCATGGAAGTGATCAGGGAGAGTGGGATGGAGACCTCTGCCAGGATCTCCAGACAGAGCATCTGCCACCCAAACCCAACCAATGAGAGATGGTGACACCAAGTGGAATGCTGAGAGATAACTGGAGAAGCACAGCCAGGCTGGGAGGTGAACAATTGCTGCCTTCCCCAAGTGCTCTGGACCAGGAAGAACACAGCATCCCAATATTTATCCATTTGGTTTGATGTCCAATGACACCAGAAACTGCTCAACAGCCCCAGAGGTGCTCTTTGGATGCATTTAAAAGATCCGAGCCAAGCCCACCATAGTGTCCCCTTGACACTGCACAGCATCATCCGCAAGACTCCCATTGGAGGATCCCATCAGGCTAAAGCTCATCACAAAGCCACAGCCGGCAGGATGAGTCCCCTGGCCCTCAACCTGCCTCTGCCATGGCCTCAGGATCTGGCATCATCCACAATCACCTTCCAAAGAGCAAGAACTGCCCCAATCCAGCAAGGGGGCCCCATCAAGCTTCTTGTGAGGCACCCCCACACCTCAAATCCCAGCTGAGAGAGATGTGGGACTGCAGGAGATGTGCCTGGTACACCAGGTCTTGCTCCAGTCACTGCTCTCTCCAGGGAGGTGATGGGCAGCAAGAAAGAGCCATGCACAGGGCAGGGCCAAAGCAGAGCCAGCGCATCCTTTGGGATGCAATGGGCTCCTCAGAAACAGAGCAGTCATGTTTGTGACTGTGGTGGAGGGGAAAGGAAACTTGCTGCAGGGGTCCTGGGATGCAGAAGAGCTCAGTTTCCCTAAGGAAACAAAAGCCCAGCACCTGGGTTAGCATCCTCCCATTGCTCCCAGTTACTTTCCCAATCACCAAGTGGTGCCAGGACTAAGTGACATTCCGCAGCTGGGGAATTTTGGGATGAAAAATGCTTTTTCCTAATTGACACCAGTTCCACAGTGTCGAGAAGAACGTGAAAAGCAGAAGGGTTTCCAAAGCAGCTGGGAGGGATTTGGTTGAGCATGAACAACCCAAATCTCACTGGGGGCTGAGAGATGTTTTACAGTATGAAATCCACTCTCATGTTCGAGTTCAACAACTCGAACCAATTCAAACAGAAGCAAAATATTAAGGTTTAGGTTGAACCAAATTCTCTGCTTGCAATAGCTGACATCCCCCCATGAGCCTTTTAACCTCTTTGTTCGAGCCAGCTTTTCCCTCTCCCTTCCCACCCCAAGCTGCCTGCACTGGTTTGCTCTCTACCCCTGTGCTGGGGGATGCTGGTGTCACTGGTGATGCTGAGACCCTGCAGCAGGACAGGACCCAAGTGTGCTGCAATCTGCAGCAAGGGAAACATCAATTGAAGAGGCCGAAATCAGTCACTGTCCCTCATAAACAGCTGCTTTCTGCCCATCACCACTGCCTCAGAGCTGCTGCCACCCAACATCCTCACTCCAGCATTGCCCCAGGGCCTGAATCCCTGAGGTCCTTTCCAGACCCATTCGCTTCCCCAGCTTTGGGGTCATCCCTGTGCCCATCAGTTGTCCCCCAGATCAATCACAACACCCCAAAGTTCCATCACCAGCCTCTGCCATGCCCAGGCACCATCCTACCCTTGCTCTTGGACCACTCCACAGCCAGGGTGAACCCCACCATTCCCATAGGAGTCCATGGTGCCAGCCAAGACACTCCCAGAGCTGTGCTCTTCCAGCCAGTGGGAATTAGGGCTCAGCACAGCCCATCAGCACATGCATATGTGAGCACACTGCTGGGTTATGCATGTGCTGTGAGCAAGAGCGAGCTGCTCCTGAGCATCCCTGTAGATTGTACTGGGCCTGGGAACACTGGTGTGTGAGTGATAGAAGGAGGTGCCAGATTAGGTGCCCATTCCCCACTTTCTGCTTCAGAATTGGGGATATGCCACTCTTCAGCCCTTCGATATGCCATGAGACAGGCAGCAAAGCTGGAGGCAAAAGCTGAAAGCAAAAGCTTCCTTGCAGCCATGATGGGGTCTGACAGGCTGCTGGAAGACATCCCTGTCCAGCTGTAATGGTGAGTGGCACATTGGCTGCTCCCAGCACTGCGAAAGGGACCTTGCGGATCCAAAGCTCCCAGATCTGCAAAGAGTGCAAACCTCTTGCTCTGCCCTATGGCTTGCAGGGCAAATAGGGGCTGTGGACATGGATGTTCTCCCTACTGGTGACATGTGGCATGGGATGGCCAGGATGAGGTATTGAAGGCAGCAAGGGAGGAGGGATGCCATGCAGGGGACAGGGATGAGCAGCACTCAGCCCTCCTCACCCTGCACGGCCCAGGCTGGCCAAGCTGCACAGATTGTGCCCACAACGATGCTTCCATCCCGGAATGCCAAGAGATTAAAAGAGAGAAAATCTGCTGGAGAGACACAGGCAGTGCAACCCCCCGCAGCCACTCACTGCCAGACATGGGTCAGCGGGTCAAAGCGTGATGGTAGCTCCACTCCCAGCACAGTTATAGAAGGGTTTGGGCTGGAAGGGACCCAAAGCTCCTCCGGCTCCAACCCTGCCATGGTAGA
Source organism: Forpus xanthops (assembly GCA_032466535.1). Lineage (NCBI taxonomy): Eukaryota > Metazoa > Chordata > Aves > Psittaciformes > Psittacidae > Forpus > Forpus xanthops. The sequence goes on from JASSUY010029131.1 coordinate 15,637, forward strand.
GACACCTTCCACAGAGCAGCTTGCTCCAAGCCCTGTGTCCAACCTGGCCTTGAGCACTGCCACTAATGGGGCAGCCACAGCTTCTCTGGGCACCCTGTGCCAGCGCCTCAGCACCCTCACAGGGAACAGCTTCTGCCTTAGATCTAACCTGAACTTCCCTTGTTTCAGTTTGAACCCATCACCCTTGGCCTATCACTACAGTCCCTGATGAAGAGCCCCTCTCCATCACCCTACCCTCCTGCCCAACCCTACCCCATCGGGCTGCTCCTCTCTGAGCCCTCCATCCCAGCAGGAATGGCTCATCAGATCCTGGGCTGAGTGCCCCAGCAAGGCTGTTAAGCTCTCAAACTAAGCAGGGACACCTATAAACGGATTAGAAAGTGAAGGAGAGTTGCCTAATCTTCAGTCAAAGGATGGATGCTGAGACACAGCCCTGGGAGCCCTCAGGAGCCTGTGGGAAGCCCAGCAGCATGGGAAGGGGCTCATTTGGATTAGAACCACCCAAAGCACACGGCTTTGCTCAGCCCCAAGCCCTGGGACAGGGGGAGCAGGGATGGAAACCCAGAGCAGCACAACAGGGTACCGAAATGGGGTGTTGCGGCTCAGGGCTTGGATCTTCAGCCAGCACCAGGCACGTTTGGTGCCTTCCCCGTCTGGGGGGTTTGGGGTCTTCCCCCTTGGCTGCATCAGCGAGGAAGGCACAGGGAAGAGCTCGAGTTAGGCCAGAAGCAGTCACATAGAGATGGCTGGGAAAGCAAGGAGAGGTTTAGGAACCTCAGGAGAGAAGGCTCATAGCATGAAAAAGCTGAAGTGTAAAAGTGCTCAGCCCAGAGTCCATCTTCTGCCTCCAAAGCAAGGAATATCCCCTGTTTGCGGCAGGAGCATGGCTGCTGCTCCAACACACCCAAGCCTTGGGAACAAAGAGCCTCCTGCTGCGGGATTAATGGCATTTCAGAGAATCCCAGACTGGTTTGGGTTGGAAGGGGCCTTGGGATCATCCATCTCCAACCCCTGCCATGGGCAGGGACACCTTCCACTAGAGCAGCTTACTCCAAGTCTCATCCAACCTGGTCTTGAGCACTGCAGGGATGGGGCAGCCACAGCTTCTCTGGGCACTCTGTGCCAGTGCCTCAGCACCCTCACAGGGAACAGCTTCTGCCTTAGATCCAACCTGAACTTCCCCTGTTTCAGTTTGAACCCATCACCCGGTGTCCTATTGCTACAGTCCCACATGAAGAGTTCCTCTCCAGCATCCCTATAGCCCCCTTCAGACACTGGAAGCTGCTCTGAGGTCTCCATGCAGATTCTCTTCTCCAGGCTGAACAGCCCCAATGTTCTCAGCCTGTCTCCATATGGGAGATGCTCCAGCCCCTGAGCATCCTCGTGGCCTCCTCTGGCCTTGCTCCAACATTTTAAAGTCCCTGATAGGAATGATTGCTCCTCCCAGGGCAGGCATGCAATGGAGGGGATGTGGAAGGATGCCCACAATGGGAAAGCAGCAGAGTCTGTCTGTCCATGTTGGGAACTGGCAGAGCCACCACCCCAGCTCCTTCTTGTGTCCCAAGAGAGGTGCAGGATTATGGGAAAGCCCTAAAGCACAGCAGAGGGGATAAACACAACCCCTGTGTGCAGCATGGGATTACAGAGACTAAATCCCATTGGGTAAACCCAGTGCTTCAACCATCACCCACCCTCAACACCAGGCAGAGCAGCGGCGTCTCCTGGACCTCCCGGCTACAGCACTGTGACTACAGGAGAACTGCTGTCCTCCCCTCTCCACATGCAGCCTGGATGTGTATTTCCATCCAGGATTAGTCAGGGAGCAGCACTGCACAGCCGAGCAAGCAGGAACACAACATCCCAGTGCCCTGATGCTGTCGGAGCAAGATCTGAACCATCAGATCCCTCCATGCTTGCCCTTGATGGCTCTCACCCAGGGAGTGCTTTCCCCCTGCCTGGAGCTGCTGAGGGGCCTATTTTAATGCTGCTTTTTGCCAAGTGTTACCTCTTGATGTTAACTCTGCAATGCCCCATCCATGTTCAAGGCCAGGTTGGAGCAACCTGCTCCAGTGGAAGGTGTCCCTGCAACTCCAAAGGGCAGCAGAGTGGCTATGAAGAACCATCAGTAACCCCTGTGAAACGTGGGAGCCCATTGTCCCCTGGGCAGAGCTGGGGACAGGCAATCCTGCCCTGCAGGACAGGAGGAATGCCACCCCGATGCAACACATCTGGATACACCTGGAGCACGCCGCATCCCTTGGTGCCCACTACCCTAGGACAGCAGAGCCCAGGCTGGCAGTCAGGCAGGAGGGAGCCACAAGCAATGCCAGGGCCCCAGTGTGCTGCTGAGCACACCCAGAGCCACGGCTTGGTCCTCAGCTGCATCCCCCCTGCACAAGTGGGGAGGGCAGAGGGATTGGAGCTGAGAGCTTTCAGCCTGATTAAGTCGCGTTCAGCACCCCCCCCCCCATGAATAAATAAATCATGTAAGAAGCATTAAGGCAGATTAGGTTCCCTGGGAAATCGTTCTGGAGTTCTGCCTTTTAGGGACCGAGGGATGCCCTGGGGAGATGGCTTGGACACATTGCAACCAAACCCCACAAGGGCAAGGTAGGAGCATCCCTGCTTCATCCCAGAGTATATTTCCTGCCTGCTCCATCTATAGCTTTGCCAGCACTCTGGATCCTGTGCCCTGAAAGGATGCAAAACACCACATCCCTCAGCCACCATCCACCCCAACATCCCCAGGCAGCTCACCCCCCCAGCAGGAGCTTGGCTCTTTGGTGACATGTGGAAAGGCTGTTGTGGCCACTGACAAGAATAGGTGCCCAATCTGCCCCCAAAATAGGGTTTCTTCAAGCAATCCAGCTTGAATCCCTTCCCAATGGGGTCTGACAGGTTGCTCCTGGATAAAAGGGCTCACAGATAAGGAGGAAAAGGATGGGACAGACCCACGGAATGTCTCCATGCAGTGCCCTGGGGAAGAGACCCGCTGCATCCCACTTACCTGGTACATGCACATGCTGGGATCAATCCCATTGGGCAGATGAGCGTCTTTGGGTTTGCTCCCTGGGTTCATTCCAAGCCCTCATCTCCCATGTGGGCAGCTGGTGGGCACCAGGTGCTGCCGTGCCCGGGCAGCCTGGGCAGGGACAGGCAGCAGGAGCTCTGGGACATTCCCCATGAGCCGCATGCCCATGTCACCTCCCTACATCCCTCGCTGTGGTGCTGGAAGCGGAGGCACCCGGGGGGATCGTGGGTGCCAGCGAGCCCCTTGGTGCTGATGCAGAGCGCTCCTTGTGTGGAAGCACTGAGGCCCCTTTGCTGGAGCAGGGATGGAGACTAAATCCATGCAGTCCCTTAATCCCAGGCGCTGTGCAGGGCGGGCAGCGGGCACTCAGTGTGACCTGGGTTGCTCTCTCCAGTGTGCACAGGCAACAGAGGCAGCAGCAGAGATGATGTGTGAGCCCCCAGCACATGGGAGGTGGTGGTGGTGGCCCTGCCTGCACGCAGCACTTGGATGCATCCCAGCACATCGCTGGGGACAGGGAGCAGCTCATCCACAGGGGACCCAGCAGCTCCTGGGGAAGCCCTGGTGGGGTTTTTGCTTTCAGCAGCCTGGGCAGAGATGGGACTTTATGAAGACAGGCTGAGAACATTGGGGCTGTTTGCCTGGAGAAGCTGCAAGAAGACCTCAGAGCAGCTTCCAGCGTCTGAAGGGGGCTATAGGGATGCTGGGGAGGGACTCTTCATCAGGGGCTGTAGCGACAGGACAAGGGGTGATGGGTTCAAACTGAAACAGGGGAAGTCCAGGTTGGATCTTAGGCAGAAGCTGTTCCCTGTGAGGGTGCTGAGGCACTGGCACAGGGTGCCCAGAGAAAGGGGTTTCCCCATCCCTGCAGTGCTCAAGGCCAGGTTGGACACAGGGCTTGGAGCAAGCTGCTCTATGGAAGGTGTCCCTGCCCATGGCAGGGTTGGAGCTGGAGGAGCTTTGAGGTCCTTTCCAACTCAAACCATTCTATGATTCTAGGAGCAGCCCAGCTCTGTGCAAGGACACATGGGCTGCCTTCCTCCAGAACTGTGTCCCTAGTCCAGAGCAGAGGAGGGATGTGAGAGCCGGACAGCCGCCATCCCGAGCTCTGTCCTGGCTTCTGCCACCAGTTTTGATCCACCCGTTGTCCCTGGTCTCCCTAGGGTGCCCCAAAGCCCAGCACCAGGCAAGGAGGATCCGAAGTATCAGCACTGGCACAGTCACAGCAGATACAAATGTTCAAAGTCTTCTATTTCCCCTTCTCCCCACAGTCACACACACAATAGGGTAGTGCAAAAGCCCCCCAGATCCTGCCTCCCCCTTGTCTGGGCCCTGGGATACCATGTGCTGCCCTACAAGACTCCACAGGGAAGCTAGAGAGCTCAGATTCACCCTGTGAGGCTGATCCATCTCATCCGCTTCTGTCCTCAGCATCCCCAGTGGAGGAGCACAGGTCCTGCGTTTGCCTCCTGGCACCCTAGGATGCCCTCAGGAATGCTTTTCCCCTTCTCCATATCCATTCCCTGTGCAACAGTGGGGATTGTGGTCCCACACCTCCCTGCATGGCCACACAGACCAGTGAGGTGTACCAGTGTCCAAGGTTGTGGCTTGGCCTGGGAGAACCCATGGGATTTACCATTGCCACGAGGTACAACACATCCAGCAGCATCCCCGCTCTCACACCTTCCTGGGGCTAAAACTCACATCCAAGCCTCCGATTGCCACCAGATACCACAGCGAAGGCTCCTGCTCGTCCCAGAGCCAGACCCTTACCTGGGGGAGCGCCGAGTTGAGCTGCCTTTGGAGCTGGTCACGCTCCCGCAGGGTCTCCTGCAGGCGGCTCTGGGTGACACCGAGCGTCTCGCGGGTCTCCCGCAGCGTGTCCAGCAGCTTGTCCCTCTCGTCCAGCATGTTCACCATCAGCTGCTCGAAGTCAGCATCCGCCTCGGAGCCCTGGGGGGGCCCCAGAGGGTCCCCCTCACTGATGGTGGGCATCACCTCGCACATCATGGCGGGGCGAGAGGTGGGTGAGGGTCCTGAAGGTGAGGTGGGTGGTGGGTGCTGTGGAGCACTGCGGCCCCGATCACGTAGCTACAGGCTCCTGTGGGTCGAGGGAGCCAGCACGGGAAGGGGCAATGGGGTGGTGAAGATGGGGGGGATCCCCCATCCCTTCTTCTTGGGTGCTAAGCAGAAGCTGGCATCACTATGGTGGGGATGGAGCGATGTCCTTGGCACCAACAAGGTCCTTGCAGTCTTAAATCCCCCTGTTTGGCTGTTTGTCACTGCCAGGGTCCCTCGTGTCACCTCTCTGATGCCTCTTGGAGGGGCTGCAGCATCAGTGAGCCATGGAGGTGTTCAGAGGGGGATAAAGCCACCCTTGAGGATTCATCCCCATGGGAAGCCCAAGCTGGCAGCAGCACAGGGAGGGTCTGGGGGGTCTCTGGGCTGCCTGGGCATGCTGAAGAGAAGTCCAGTGATGGTGGCTGCTCTCCCCAAGGCTGAGATGGTCACTGCCGATGTGTCTTCACTTGGTATCTCCGTAGTGACCTACAGGAGAGGGGACAGAGATCAGCTCCCTCCTGCTGCCCCCAGGGCACCTGCCCAGCACCCTTTGTCCCCCTCAGCAAACCCCAAAGGGCTGCAATAGGTAGGCTCAGCACTCACAGGAATGGGCTGTGCCAGATTGTGCCCCCCTGCACCCATATGGTCAATGCGCTGCATCCAGGATGATACCAAGTCGCAGGGAACAACCTGATGGGAGTTTCTATTGATGAGTGAGCTTCAGCCCACTGCAGCTGGATGAGGGTCCCCAGCAGCAGGGGTTGTGCTGCTGCCACCCAAGCACCCTGGGGACCTGCCCACCCCTCATCACTGCCTTGGCCAGGCTTTGACTGCAAAGGGACAAACCATGGGCAGCACTGGAGCTGAGCAGCAAAACACGATGTGGCAAACTCGGTCTAATGCTGCTTATGGGGGAGCCTGCCTTAAGCTTTTAAACCTTTACAACAGACGTAATGCTTGCGGATCTGAAGGGGGCCTATAAGGAGGATGGAGACAGACTATGGTGGTACAACAAGGGGGAATGGGATAAAACTCAAACAGGAGAGATTTAGTTTTCAATGCCTAAAGGGGCTCCAGGGAACCTGGAGAGGGGCTTTGGACAAGGGATGGAGGGACAGGACAAGGGGAATGGCTTTAACTGCCAGAGGGGAG